>RJWJ010006588.1:0-61720 GCA_004363605.1 Indri indri | reverse complement strand
TGGTTCTTACTTGTCACCACTTTTTGTCTTTGATAACCTGATAACTTTCGCCTTCACCACTTCTCTGATGTTTTAGCTCTCTCAGATCTGTGTTAGCATAAAAGTAGGATTTATTAGGCTGTGTATGAGTATGTGAGTATGCGGATGTTGCGGGGGGAGGAGCAACCAGGAAGGATCATTTACAGAAGAGGAGAAAACTGACTATCAGATATCACTGTTCTCAACCTTATTCTCATAGACCAAGTTAAAGGTGACCCCCACCATCCTGGTTCTTATATTCCAGCTGTTTGGGGTGATATTAAACAACTAATTACTGAGTTACAGTTGTGGAAAATGTTCAAGGTGGGCGACCTGGGAGAGAGGTGGATGTTGATGTAGGTGGGGTGGTCAGAGGGCTTTCTCGCCTTTATGCTGGGCTTTAATGTTTAAGGAGGAAAAAGTAGATGAAGCGGGGAAGAACTGTTTGGAACTGGTACAATGGTGTGAGTAAACTGTCTCCTGCAAGGGAGAGCACAGGCTGTCAGACAAACTGAAGGAAGGCCAGTGTTTCTGGAGTGTGGAGAGCTAGGTATGGTGATGAAAGAAAGATAAGGTATGTAGGGACTGGACCATTCAAGGTCTTAAAGATCATGCTACACTTCTGGACTTTTAAAAAAAAATAAACAAGGAGAAGTAATTGAAGGGTGTTACGCATTTATAAAAGATCACTAGGCTAAACTATGGAGAATGAATTAGAAGATATAGACGCTGCATGCAGAAAAATGGGTAAGGAGTCTATTTTGTGGAGCAAGGCAAGAAGAGATAGTGTCTTGGACTAGGCTGATGCCAATGTAGCCGAAAAGAAGTTAAGTGGGCTCAAGAAATGTTTAGGAGTTAAAATGGCAGGATCTGAGGATTATTCAGTGTGAAGGATAAACCAGAAAAGGGTGTCAAGAATGACTCCTTAGCTCCTAACATGAGCAACTTGTACTCTAAAATTTAGTGCTATGGAAAGGTTTGCATAAGGCACAGTTTTTAAGGAAAGATCATGAATTTAAGATTGTGGTGAAATTATTAAGAAAAATTTCAAATAGACATTAAGATTTAAGTCTGAGTATCAGAGGTGAGAGATATAAATTTGGGAGTGGGGAGCATATGAATAGTATTAAAAGTCTAGGGTATGATAGGCTTGTCTAGACAGAAAGTCTAGAGAGGGTCTGAGGAACAACAATAGTTTTTAAAGGTTATAAGAAGAATGTTAAGATTGGTAAACACTGAAAAGGATGAACTAGGAAAAACAGGAGAGTGTGCTATCATGGAATAGCAGGTAAGAACATACTTCCAGAAGAGGAATGGCCAGTTGTATAGATATTGCTGAGTTCAAGTAAGATGGTTTCCTAAGAAACTCAAATGTCAGCTCTATTATTAAGACTTGTAGGATTATGCCACTGACTACTAAACTCTAGGCAAAGTTAATTACTTCCTCTTTGAGCTAACTATATGCCTTTTACAGCTATTATTCTATTTAAATTGTTTTGTTACATGTTTTATTACATTCTAGGCTTAAAACTCCTAGAATGTTCTCCATGGAGTCAAATATTTGTCTTGTCTATTTTTGAGTCCCAAACATTTAAAATGATACCACATACATGCTGTGTGGTTGTAAATATTGAAAAAGCTTATAAATATTGAAAAAGTAAATAAATGAGTGATCAAGTTAATTAGTATTTGGATTTCTTGATTTAGTTTTAAGATCATTAATAGCACCACAGGGTGAAATATAGTGGCTCACACAAGCTAACACTAGAAAAATTTCAACAAATTTAAAATTTATTCTCATAACTTGAGTGGAAAATGCTTATATGAAATAATGGAAGAAAAATATCCTTAAGACTTCGATTTTGAATAACTTTGATTTCCTTAAGTATGTGAACTTTTCTGAAGGGAGAGCTATGTTATGAATTGCAACTGCAAGTATAATCAAGGAAAAATTAATACCAAATGGACTGATATGTATTAATGCTTGGAGAGAGCCTCAGAATGAAAATGCCGTTATTATTAAACACCAAATATTTAAATTTCCCGGTGATATAATTTTAATATACTTGGTCAAGAGAATTGCCAGCATCTCATTGAATTCATTCTTTAGGAATTTGTGGATGTCACCCAGTAAGATATCTCCTTTGCCTTGACTACTTTTTTGATGAATAATCAAATAAAAAAAATAAACCATTTACTTCATTTAGTTGGAGAATATGTATTTAGAACGTACCTTGAACACTATTAATGCCCACCAAATTGTTTTCAGTTTTGTATTTTACTTATGTTCTTCTGTTTCAGTATTTATAACAATTTGGGACACAGCAAACATTCTGATTGTATAAATTCACATATAGAATAATTAAAATCTAGTTAGTAAATATTTTATTTGTATTTCAGAGTGTTGCTGGCACATTAGAATTTCAACCAGGAGAAAGATATAAATATATTTCTGTCAACATCACTGACAATTCTATCCCTGAACTGGAAAAATCTTTTAAAGTTGAGTTGTTAAACTTGGAAGGAGGAGGTAAGACTAGTGATTCAAAAATATCAAATATTGGCTTGTCCACCCACTGTGATGACAGTAGATTCTATTAGGGAAGTATGTTCCTTTGAATTAATCATACTTAAAAAAAATGAATGAATTACTAGTTTTTGGAGAGAGCAGCCTAAAGATTAATAATTGCTTTATATATATGATAATGTATATTAATACATAC
Source organism: Indri indri (assembly GCA_004363605.1). Lineage (NCBI taxonomy): Eukaryota > Metazoa > Chordata > Mammalia > Primates > Indriidae > Indri > Indri indri. Next base: position 58,979 of record RJWJ010006588.1, on the reverse strand, counting down.
ATGGTAATATGATATATGTCAATCCCTCCTGATTGACAGTCTTTTTCTTGGTAAGAAGAAAATCCCATCTCTCTACATAAATTTTAAGTGTTAGTTTTATAAATTAATATTTAACTCATAGTTTTATTTAAATATACTTTGCTGTGTGAGGTTTGGTTAATTCTGAGTAATATCTCTGTTTATTATATTGATACCACCTGTTGTGCTTTTTTCCCCATTTTTATTACCCACTGACCTTTTCCTAAAATAGACATGCTTTTAGAATGAAATAGTGCACTTGTACTATATCACCAAATTATAGTTGTCATTCATAGTAGGTGCCCCTCAAATCACCTCTTCTTTTTCCTCCTTTTCTAACTTCGGTGGTATCTCTGTCATCGCTATCTCCAGATAAAACACAGGTTAAAAGCTAGTCCTTTTGGATAACCTATTATGAGATAATTATCAATAAAAGAAGTCAACAGTACCCTATCCCCAATTCCAAGATTCAGAAAGCTGTGATTATCAAAGGTATTTGGAGTCAAAACTTGTTTCATTGCAAAACTCATCTTTATTAAGTGAGGCTATTTATAATATTTATCCCATGTATAACTAGATGGAATAGTTACACACATTTCTTTGCAGAAGTATTAATGTATGTGGTTATCATGTGCTACTGGGAGTGTGATTGAATACATGTGATATGTACTGTATCACCTTTGTAAGAAATTGAGAGTCAGTATGGTATTTATCAGGATAGTCCCTTCCATTACAAAACCTGGTATTATCTTTACTATTATTATCTGTATCATTTTGCTGAAGAGAGTCATAGTATATAAGACACCCAAAAGATAAATTGGTAGGCCAGAAATACTAAAATTGTCTTTTTATATTAAGCGGGACTTTAGGGTAAATATGCAAAATTTTCCTTTCCTGTGTTCCAAGCTCAGGTGAAAGCAAAGGAGACCAAGCCAGAGTTTGGGAGCATGGAAATGATTAAACAGTGACCCAACTTGGTTGAATGCAAAAAAACAGCCAAAATATGCTAGATGACTTGTCTGCCAGGTGGCATGTAATAATACCAGCTTTGCTTGTCCTCCAGAGACAAGTCCTCACATCTCCAAATCATTATTTTCATGATAGTGCTTCATTAATAGAAAGGTTACTTATAAAATATTTGAAAAGTTGCCCTTATATCTCTTATAGCTAAAAATACTTATGTAATAGAAAGAGAAAATGTTAGTGATTACCTAATATTGATTAATAAAGGAACATCAAATATTCATAAGATGATAGTGATACTTGTGATCATATGATCCCTTGTGATAAGAGTGATACTGGTGATTTTATTTAGAAACTTTTCTTCATGTGTCTAGAATATGCATTGTTATACATTAATTCAGTACAAGTACTCAATTCAAAACCAGTCTTACAGTTTTCTTAGGATGCAATAGTGGCAAAGAATCTGATTTTTCCCCCATTTAGTTGGAATTGAAGGAAAAGGAATCTAGACAGCGATCTCCATTCCTGGACTCACGCATTGGTATTGTGTAATATGTAAAATATCTTGTAGAGCTAAATTCTGTTGTGGGTCAAAGGAATACCTGTTGTTCCATACCGTTTTTTCTATAAAACTGATTCTACATAAGTTAGCCACAACCTAGTAGATATTTCATGCTAGCCAAAGTGTATATGGTGTTAGACTTTATACCTCTTTCTGATGACTTCTGGATCATATGGGAGCAAAGCCATGTACTGGATATTTGCTGGATACCCATTTTGCCTTTTAAGTCTCTAAGAAGATTTCAGGTTCTGTGTGCCATAAATTCTCATGTCTGGTACATCCCAGTCCTATTGAGGGGAAAAACAGAAGAGCAGGGCAGATCTTAAACTAGCATTCAATGAAGGATATTGGTAGAAGCACATATGTATAGGTGTAGCTTTGCTTTTTTTTTTTTTTTCCTCCTCCCTTTCCATTGCTATCGTCACTGCCCTTCCTATATTCCTTATATGCAAACATTTGGTAAAATAATGGTTGGCATGTAAGATGTATTGGAGGGGAAGGTATAACCACTTTCTCTTTATTATAGTCCTTATGTAGTCTCAAGGTACTTAACAATTTTACAGTATTATTTATTTTCCATTATTTTATTTGATCTTTACAATTCAACTCTCTTAGTCCCTTTTGTGCTGCTGTAACGGAGTACCACAGACTAGGTAATTTAGAAACAATACAAGTTTATTTGGCTCACAGTTCTGGAGGCTGGAAAGTCCATGACTGAGGGGCTGCATCTGGTGAGAGTGCTTCTTGCTATGTCATAACATGGTGGAAGGCTTCACATGGTGAGAGAGCGTGTACAAGAGAATAATAGAGGGCCGAACTCATTTTTATAAGAAACCCACTCTTGCAATGATGAACCCACTCCCAAGATAACAACATTAATTCATTCATGAGGGCAGAGCTCTCATGACCCAATCACCTCTTAAAGTTCCCTCTTCTCAACTCTGTTGCATTGGGGATTAAATTTCCAGCGCGAACTTTGGGGGACACATTCAAACCACAGCAACAACATTTTTATAAAAAGGCAGCACCTTTTATAGGTGTGAAAATTGAGATACCAAGAGGTTTAGTGACTTGGTGAAGGTTTTACAGCTGGTGTCTGCCAAGGCTGAAGCAGAATTTTTAGACTGCTTGTCTAGGGCTCTTTCCACAATGCTGGCGGAAAGACTGTGATCAAGTTTGAAAAGGGTAAATGCGGTCGGTATCTGAATGTGTGATGAAGGGAAATGTGACATGCATTTTTCTGATTTCCAGTTGGTTGTTGTGAGTGGTAAGGTGACTAGTACAGGCTATTGGTCTAAGTGTATGATTATATATACACACATAAACAAGTTTTAAATATCTAAAATGTTAGAAAACAATTTACATTGCTGTAAATTTTGAAAATTTAAAAATAATATTAAATTGGTGGAAGTGGGAAATACCAATTACAATTTACATGGAGTATTTCCTGAAAATATGAATGAAATTTTGGTAATTTGATAGCTTGACTGGTGTTATAATTTTACCATTTAAAATGATCTGTTTCTTAAGGAAGAATGTATGTCGAGTGAATATTATTACATTTTCCTATTTGCTTGGTATGTTTTAAGAGCTCTCAATTTTCTCATTGTGTCAATGTGTATTGTGTGGATTGTGTCTCTGTGTGTCTCCTTATGAAGTAGCTGAGCTCTTTAGGTTTGATGGCAGTGGTAGTGGTGATGGGGACATGGAATTCTTCCTTCCAGCTATTCACAAACGTGGTAAGCAGCTGTTCCAAGGTCCTTTTACTATTATACATTTTTATTTTAACTTCCCTTTTTAGAGACAGCAATACTAACCACTTATTGACACCTACTGTGTGTAGGTCCTTTACATGTTTCATCTCATTAGCTGTTACCACAACTTTATGAAGTATTATTTGCTTCATGTTATAGTCACCATGCTAGAAAGCGATCAAGTCAAAATTACATTCCTGTCTGCCTCTGAAACACAGGCTCTCCTCCTTCTATATAGGAACCTAATACTGTTTCCTGATTCTAACTGTGGTAGAAATTTTGCTTGAATGTCGTTTATACAAATGATTGTTGAAAAACATTTAACATACTTTTGAATACCTAAAATGAGATAAATAGAACATTTGTATTTTCATGTTAAACACATCATGCTTATTTTCTATACACAAAGAACTATGAGTCTTTATATGTAGCATTTAACCAAAATATATGGGAAAAAGAAATAAAGAAGAAAATAAGTGGGGGAGAATAGTTGCCAATTAATGCGGATAGTGAAGAGACGATGCCTTTTGAAGTACATTCATATACTAACATGATTCCTCTTTTTATGTCAAATATTTTTTCCTATGTGGAGAAAATACTTAGAATACCTATTTTTTGAAGGAGAACACTAATCCTCAAATGTCGTTTTTCACAATGTCTGGATTTATATTTTAGTGCCAGAACTCATGTTCCCAGCCCCTCGCTCCTAATTTCCATCAATGCCTCATGCAACCTGTGTATTTAATGACTCTATTACTGTTAGGATTGTTCATTTTCTTGTCTGCAGACATTAATGTAACATAAAAATTGAACATACTTCTTCTGAAAAATTAAATGCATCTTTAAATCTTAGCATCTTTTTAGTTGCAGGATTAGACTATTTTAGATCAGGAGAGACAGATCTGTAATATCAAAACATGAAAAAAAAAATAGGCCTAGATTGACTAAAATCATAGGGAAACTACTTACTATTTCATGAAGGTAAGAGTCATTTTGGCTCCTGTTCTTTTGAGGTCAGCAAAGGTCGTGGGAGACCTTCTTCATACACTCTGTGGAAGAATGTTCCTTTCATAAAGAGGAAAAAGCAAAACAAGTTTTCCTTATTCATCTCCAAGTGCTTATGCAGCACTTGTACATCACGTTGGTGCCAAAGTAGAGAAAGGTCATAAAAGCATGAATATGTGTGGCAACCATTTGTGTCTGCCTTTCTTTCTAAAACAAATTAGAATGTACTCAATGAATGGGAGGACTCTTTTCAAAAAGTTGTTCCTTGGCTTTTCCTTTGGTTTATAAATTACTGATTAACATTTTTTTTTTTTTTTTTTTTGCTATTTGTTGGAACTTGTTCATGCAGCCAGTCTAGGAGTGGCTTCTCAGATTCTAGTGACAATTGCAGCCTCTGACCATGCTCATGGAGTATTTGAATTTAGCCCTGAGTCACTCTTTGTCAGTGGAACTGAACCAGAAGATGGATACAGCACTGTTATATTCAATGTGAGTACCATTTTTCCTTAGTTCCTAGACACTTTCTGTTCTTTTAAAAACTGTTTTGTTGTGCTATGAAAGTATGTTTTATGTTTTCTTTTTTCTGTGTAGGTGGAGGAGAATGAGCCTATTGGCACAGACAATACAAATTGATAATCAAATAGTGATTTGGCATTTGTCTTTGTGTTTAGTTTTGCATATGGATTCATTTTATTATTGAGAATTTCTGACCATTTAAGGAATATAATGGAGCTGTACTACAAGAATTTGTCTTACATAGATTTTTTTTTTATTAGTTCAAATAGACTGTGGTAACAAACATCTCCAAAATATCAGCGATTTAACATAGCGAAGATTTGTTTTTCACTCATGGTGTACGTCCAACTTAATTTGGCAAGGGGCTCTGATCACTAGTCACTTTAAGGACCAAGGATTAGAGAGGCTATGTTACAAAAAGTGCTTTTATCTTCATGGGGTGGGGGGAGAAATGTGGATGTGGAGAACTGCATACTGACTCTTATATTAATTAATAGCTTCCTTCTGGTTGTTATAGCTTGATGTTATTTTCACTTATACTTTCTTGGTCAAAGCAAGTCTCATGGCCATGCCTAGTGTCAAGAGGTGAAATTCAATCCTATCCTGTCTCTATCCCAGAAGGAAAGAAAATCAAAAACATTCAGGAACAGCAATAATAGTAACACCTTTATATAATGTATGAGTGTATATGTGCCTACTCTGCTTTGTTCCAGTAGAAATTAAGAAGGATTCTGTTGCTTAGTGACTCAGAGGAGCTGGAAGCTTGCTCAGCTTCTTCAGATTTTATACAAGTAATAAAAAAAGATCACTCAAACATATCCTTCTGTACTATGATGACAGATCTTCAATAAACTGTTGTGGAATAGATTGAACAACTTTAGAAAAAATAACTCATTACTCAGGAAAGGAAAAAAAGAATTAAGGGAAAGGATAAAGTTACATAAAATAACTGTCTCTCATTTTATCTTGAATTTGCATTTAACAACAAATAAAAATTATTCTTAGTTGGGACTTTCTTGGACTAATTTTTAAGCATTTTATTCTTCTTAATATACTATCAACAAAGGCATTTCTTCCTCCTTAAATATATTATACCTTGGATCAAATATAATTTTTGGTGACTTTTCTTTATCATCTTATATTCTCAAAGATAAAAGGAAATATGATTTACTTTCAAAATGAATTTTATGGCTAACTTTTCAGAAAAATATCATTTATTTCTTACAATGAAGTATACACCATTTTTGCAGTGAATGTAAAAATTTTCATGAGTATGCTTAGATATAATGCATTGTTAATTACATTTGATTTATTACTGTTATAATAACTGTACAAAAGATACAGCTATAATTTAGTTAGAAGCTAAAAATTTTCCATCAGTTTCATACAACAATCACTTTTTAAATACCCTCTATTTGTAAGATTCTCTGAGGGTCTTCGAACAGGGTAATATATAGACCCTGCCTTCAATAAGCCTGTAATCTTGAGAACAACTTACATAAAATAAAATTAGTATTTATTATGCTGCTATCATTATATGTTTATAAAACTCTAAGTCATTGGTTTCAGTGTCTCTTTTAATACATTTTAGTATTAAATATTTTATAGGTTATGAGACGTCATGGAGCTCTATCTCAAGTGACTTTGTATTGGAACATAGACTCCGATCCTGATGGTGATCTCGCCTTTACCTCTGGCAACATCACATTTGAGATTGGGCAGACAAGTGCCAACATCACCATGGAAATATTGCCTGATGAAGATCCAGAACTGGATAAGACATTCTCTGTGTCAATCCTCCTTGTCTCCCGTGGTTCTTTGGGAGTTCATACTAATGCCACCTTAACAGTTTTGGCTAGTGATGATCCTTATGGGGTATTCATCTTTTCTGAGAAAAACAGACCTATTCAAGTTGAGGAAGCAACCCAGAATGTCACACTGTCAATAATAAGGTTGAAAGGCCTCATGGGAAAAGTCATAGTCTCATATGCAACTTTAGATGATATGGAAAAACCACCTTATTTTCCACCTAATTTAGCCAGAGCAACTCAAGGAAAAGACTATATATCAGCTTCTGGATTTGCTGTTTTTGGAGCTAATCAGAGTGAGGTGACAATTGCTATTTCAATTTTGGATGACAATGAACCAGAAAGGTCAGAGTCTGTGTTTATTGAACTACGCAACTCCACTTTAATAGAGAAAGTTCAGGATCGCCCAAGTAAGTATCTGTTAGTGTGTTATTATTATCATTAGCAATAAGAATGCCAAAATAATAAATTTAGAATTGGATATAATAGAAAATTCTATAAAAACAGTAAACTCTAACTTTGAAATCATCATCTGACAAAAGTATACCTGTAAAAAAAAAAAAAAAAGTATACCTGTAAAGGCACTAGAAGCAGGACACTTTTTCTTGGAAATCATGTTTTAAAAGTCATTTATATTTCCATACTAAATTTTAGAAGCTTGTATGCAGTCCATGTATAACTGACCTCTAGTACTATTGTACTATAAATTGTAGCTTTCAAAACATTCTGGAATCCATCTGGAAAGTCCGAGGACAGCCCTGGTAGCAACAGCCTGGGGCTCTCTCATCTTGATTTACTTCTGGACGATCCTCTAGACAACAGAAGATCTTTGTATTAGCAAGGTCATGTGGATTGGGCAAGTGTGTGAAGGAAGGGGGGAACAGAGCTGTGAAGCAGTAAGAAGTCATGAAAATTTGTGAGGTTTGAGAAAAAGGCACTGATTGCATTAAGAATAAGGAATGAAGAGTGACTGATCCTGGGCAGAGGATCTGGTACAGCAGGTTCTGCTGGAAAGCAGTGGCCACTCTCCTTGTTTGGCTTTGTAGAGGGAGTGGATTGAGTACAAGTAGGTAGGAGGACTTGGACTCATGGAGCTGAAAGCAGCTATTGTATTACAGCTTGTTCATTGTTCACATTTTTCCAAGAAGACATATAACTCCAGAAAGGTGTTTTTAAATAAAGAGAAGAATCTAGATTTCCTGGAATAAGGGAACAAATAAACGAACAAAAATATGGTTGGCATTAATTTAATGTCAATTTTAAGACAATATGTTTAGGAAAACAAGTAAAACCTTGTTTAGGAAGCTAGCATTACACAGCTTAAAATGTAAGATTCCAAGACCTGCATGTTGAATATGTTCTGTCATGTGGATTAAGGCTTTTTACAAGTAAGTTTCTTCACCTTGCTGTAACACCTGGATGAATACACTGTATAGAGTGAACAACATTCTTGCCCATAATGTAAGTAATTGTAGTCCAGGGTTATAGAAGGAAATTTACTTTATAGGCCAATTGCTAACATTAAATCTTCAGATTATAGTGAAGATTAAAAATTATCACACAATACCCCTTCACTTCTTTTTAAAGCAAGATTTAGGATCAGTTATAATAGCAAAGAAATTAAAATAAAATCCAATAATTAGTCCTATTAAGTAAGAATTATAAAGCACGGCCTGGTTTTCAAGGAACTCGTAATTTATTGAGATAGGTATAAAACCATGAGAGAGTCTCACATGTAACTGTGGCTAGGGGCTGTGGCCGTTGGTGTCAGATAACTGGAATAAGGGAACAAATAAACGAACAAAAATATGGGTGGTATTAATTTAATGTCAATTTTAAGACAATATGTTTAGGAAAACAAGTAAAACCTTGTTTAGGAAACTAGCATTACACAGCTTAAAATGTAAGATTCCAAGACCTGCATGTTGAGTATGTTCTGCCATGTGGATTAAGGCTTCTTACAAGTAAGTGTCTTCACCTTGCTGTAACACCTGTAAAACAGATAACTTCTGTTTTAATGTGTAGTAATAGACTATTGGACACAATCTTTTTAAATCCCAGTTTCCTTACCTATAATATTAATATATAAATATTATGGGTATTAAACATGGTAATACCGTATGTGTAAAAAGTACTGTATGTGTAATTTTTACACATACAGTATTACAGAATTACAAAGCTTACATACAGTGTCTGGCACCTGGTAAGCAGTCAATAGATGTGAGCTATTATTATTAATAAAGCTGTATATGCAGAATATCTATGTGCTGTGGGATGGAAGAAACAATCAACATGTATCTTATGCTTGATATGTTCCTGGAACCATGCAACAGAATTGGGGCAATTCAGAATAGGCATAAAACTATGATGGGATAATTAAAGAACAATTAAGTGTAAATTTGTGTGATATTGACTCAGATTTTAATAGGCAAAATCAGTATAGGACCTGATAGGGTCTTTGCTACTCAGAGTGGAATCATCAGTTTTCATGATTAAGGAGAACAATGTGACAAGACTGGTTGTTAGCAACTGGGTAAGGGGATAAGGCAGATGAACAGGCATGGATAACGGAAGGTTCTATATCTGGTTTGGTGAGGAATTGTAGATGAGGAGTAGGAGATTAGGCAAACCTTTACAGGACGCCTCTTGTTTGTGTCCTCCATGTACCATATAAGAACTTAGGTAACTTCTGCAATTTCTTTGGGCCTCTGATTCCTCATCTATAGACAGTTTTCCCTACTGCATGGAGACGGTGTGGGAATTAAATGATTTAATGCACAAAAAGCGCTTAGAACACTGCCTGGCTTGTAGCCCACACTCAAAAATGTCACCTGCTGCTACAACTGTCTATGTTATTGCCATTTTTTTCTGATTTATTTGAATTTAATTATATTATATTGATTTATAATTTATGATTTTAACTATGATATAATTTGGGATAGGCTGCACCCATATTGAAATTAAATGGTGTCATTATGGTGTTTAGGTTAAATTTTCTGAAAATGTTAAATCTTATTCATAATCAAATACTTCCAAATACTATAATTGTTAGAGAGAGTATTTTAAGTATGAACTCAAACTTTTTTTTAACCTCTGATAGGAGTTCGTTTATGCTTCATTTGTGTTAAAAGGTCACTTTTTGGCTGGTCGCAGTAGCTCATGCCTATAATCCTAGCTTTCTGGGAGGTCGAGCCAGGAGGATAGCTGCAGCTCAGGGGTTCGACGCCAGCCTGAGCACAGTGAGACCCCGTCTCTGTCGCTAGAGACAAGAAACAGAAAAAAAAAGACAAAAAAAAAAAAAAAATACACAATACCACTAAACCCAGCTGGGCTCTGTGGCTTGCACCTGTAGTCCCAGCTACCCGGGAGGCTGAGGCAGAAGGATCGCTCACAGCCCGGGACCTGGAGCTTGTGGTGACCCACGATCACTGCACTCTACCCGGGACACTGAGTGACACTCTGTCTCAACAACAACAACAAAAACAAGGGAACTGATAGAGTGCCTGCTTAAAAAAAAAACCAAAAAACAAAAAAGGTCACTTTTTATATGGTTTTGGCAAGGGTGCTGGTTGGAATTAAACCAAGAAAATAAGTCAGGGAGAGTTTATGGAGGACCCTAAATGCCTTCAAAATAAGTGTTGCTTTCTTTGAAATCAGTAGAAAGTAAGAAGGGAACTTCGAAATTATTGAACATACTCTATTATAGCAGGGTTGATGCAGCACCGAGATGGACTGATTTCCAGATGAGAGTATTAGTCCGTCGGTGCTGCTATAGCAAACTACCATAAACTGGGTAGCTTATGAACAACAGAGATTTATTTTTGACACTTGTGTTGGCTGGGAAGTGTCAAGATCGAGGTACTGGCAGATTTGATGTCTGGTGAGGGCCGGCTTCCTGGTTGACAGATAGTGCCTTCTTGCTGTGTCCTTACATGGTGGAAGGAGTCAGGGGCCTCTCTGGCTCAAGCCTCTTTTGTATGGGCACTAATCCCTTGTATGAGGGCTCCACTCCCGTAACCCGATCACCTCCCAAAGGCTCCACCTCTTAATATTGTCAGCTTAGGACTTGGGATTTCAACACGTGAATTTTGGTGGAACACAAACATTCAGACCATAGCAACAAAGTAGTTTAGTGACTATTAACCTACCTTGGGCAAGGAGGACAGGTTTGTTGCGGAAGACAGTGAAGCATTTAAAGAGGCAGTAATTTAGAGCAGTGGTCCCCAACCTTTTTGGCACCAGGGGACCGTTTCATGGAAGACAATTTTTCCACGGACTGGGGGTAGGGAGGGATGGTTTCGGGATGATTCAAGTGTGTTACATTTATTGTGCAGTCAAACCTCTCTGCTGATAATAATCTGTATTTGCAGCCGCTCCCCAGCACTAGCGTCACTGCCTCAGCCCCACCTCAGATCATCAGGCATTAGATTCTCCGAAGGAGTGTGCAACCTAGATCTCTCACATGAGCAGTTTACAATAGTGTTCACGCTCCTGTGAGAATCTAATGTCGCGGCTGATCTGACAGGAGGCGGAGCTTATGTGGAGCGATGGGGAGTGGCTGTAAACACAGATGAAGCTTTGCTCCCTCGCCCCGCTGCTCACGTTCTGCTGTGCTAACGGGTTCCTAATAGGCCAGGAGCCAGTACCAGTCCACAGGCTGGGGGTTGGGACCGCTGATTTAGAGTGTGATGATTTGTAGCTGGTCTTTGAGGTCTAGGAACTAAATTACTTTCCCACTCAATTTTGTAATTGAAATCCTGTTTTATTTTAATGGCATGGTGACGAACTGATTAGAACAGCATACTTCTGTAGGTATCATCACTATCTGTTGTAATATTATGTAAAGTGATGATTAGTTATACTCTAATCATTTTTTTCCTTTTCATAAATTTCCAGTACATATTATTTAATAAAATGTTCTCTTAGGGTAACTGTTTCTTTGCTACGGATTCTATTAAAAAAAAAAAAAAAAACAAAACTCCCTAGAATGTAAGCTATAGGAGAGCAGGAGCTTTCTGTTTAATTTGTTTTTGTATCCCCAATGTCTAGATTAGTGTTGATACGTATTAACTAATAAATATCTTTAAATATAAATAGTAAAGAGAAAACACCAAATGAGACTCTTATTTGGCTGATGAAATCTTGCTGAGGCTTGCTTCTTGATGACTTTTGGCCAGTTCTTAGAATTTTGATATATTAACTTTCTGTGTTCTATTTGGATCTTTTACCTTTCAGTTCCAAATTCTCCACGTCTAGGGCCTAAGATAGAAACTATTGCCCATCTAATTATCTTTGCCAATGATGATGCATTTGGAACTCTTCAGCTCTCAGCACCAATTGTTCGAGTGGCGGAAAATCATTTTGGACCCATTATCAATGTGACTAGAACAGGAGGAGCATTTGCAGATGTTTCTGTGAAGTTTAAAGCTGTGCCAATAACTGCAATAGCTGGTAAGAAAAATATCTAAGGAGCAGTAAATGCAGATGGACATACATATGGAGGGAGATGTATCCTTGATGAACAAAGCTACCCAGGATGGAATTAGAAAAATCAACTAAAAAACTAGAAATATCCTTGTATCTTTTTAAAGGCACAAATCTAGAGCTCTTATACATTTCTGACACTGAATTTATAGAATTTGTGAAAACCGTTGGCAAAATTATATGTGAATTCAAATGCTGTGATGACCAGACTATGCACAAACCAATGAAAAGTAGACTAAGAAAACATTGGATTTCTCTGTGTGTACTTTTCATTTTTGAAAGGGATTCATGTGTAAATGGCTACTGAGGAATTCAAGGAAAAAGAGCATCCATATGCTTTCAGTGCTTGGCAACGGCATTGCCTCTGGTCCCCCTTTATTATGCTCGTTTATTTATTTATGAAGAACATTGAAGAGGCAACGGGCAGCATTAACTATTTTATGTTTAAGCAAAGGGATTTCATTACCAAATACAGACATTAGGAGCCTGCCTACTTTGATAGTACGGTTCCAGCATCTAGAGGGAGATTTGCCTAAGAGATATTCAATTAGAATCTTTCTAGTGTGCACTCAAAGGAACGGGAGTGTGAATGGATGGGATACTATGCCTGATAAAAATAAATCATTTGGACATAATGCTTGAAAAAACTAAACCAGGCTCACCTACTACCTACTTGGGATGTGTGTGTGGCTGCGTGCAAACATGTGCACCACCATTTGGGGGGCTGGGGTAACCCCTAGGAATGCCTGCCTGCCTCTAGGGGGCCTCGCACCTTGACAGAAGTTAGGAATTGGTAGGCGATCTGAGAAATTAGCCCCGGGTCTCCATAGGAAGCATTCCGCTTTCCTCACCCACTGTCTCACCAGAAACAAAGCTCCTGCCACCCTGAGCAGTTCTCAGTAGCATCTTTTAATCCAATTTGGTAGGAAAGTCTTTCATTTCTAGCTGTATCACTGATGATACTAACATGCCCATATATGTGCAACAGTATATAATTTGTCTTTCCAGTGAGAATTCTCGTTCTGTTCTTTGTTTTAGAAGTATTGTACACATTTTTTTTGTAGATAAGGGGCCATTTTGTGATACTGAATGTCTCTCTACTTATGTGTGTGTGTGTGTGTGTGTGTGTGTATATATATATGTATAAATAGACCAAATAATGTACACATCTTTCTGAAAGTGAAAGAATGAACTTGAACACCCTTAGGAAGTCTTTTTCATTATTTTGTGATATTATCAAACCCATTTTTCCTGTGAAAGAGGCAAAAATATTCCTGTTTAGAAACAAAGTCAGTATCCTCAGAAAATTATTTCCAAGGATGTCCCTATAGTTTGATACCTAAGAGTGTTTCCCTTGTATGTGGAAAGTTTATTATTATATTTTGGAATACATCTTAACATTTTGCCCTTTGTCCCTGCAGGTGAAGATTACAGTATAGCTTCATCAGATGTGGTCTTGCTAGAAGGGGAAACCAGTAAAGCTGTGCCAATATATATCATTAATGACATCTACCCTGAGCTGGAAGAATCTTTTCTTGTGCAACTGCTGAATGAAACAACAGGAGGAGCCAAACTAGGGGCTTTGACAGAGGCAATCATTATTATTGAGGCCTCTGATGACCCCTACGGATTATTTGGTATTCGGACTAGTTTGCGTCTCTCTTTTACTTGTCTGTATGGATCATAGCTAATGACCTTTTCTTTATTTGTAGAAACTCAGAATTGATTTGATCATGCTTCCTTTTTAAATGTGCTGTTACTGATATATATGACACCTGTGTAGAGTCACTGGCAGTGATTAGTTATTTTAAAAAGAAAGCAAATCAGCCTTTTAGCATATATATGGAAAGTACAAACTATTGGCTTTTGGATCAGATCTGAATTCTAATGTGTTTTGTAAGTCTTATGCAATTCTTTAAAACATTCATTTAAATTACAGAAAATTACACAAAAATCTGGATTTTTGGGCTTTCTTGATCAATAGGAAAATCTGACAACATAGAGCTCCCTTTCCTGCATAACATCAGTCCTAGGAGCAAAATAACAACTGCCCCTCTGGACCAGGCTTGCGCTGTGCAGTTAACTACGGTGCTCACTGGATCTACTTTATTTATGTCAGGTATATACCTGACCCCTTGGAGCATCTGAGTTTATGAGTTCTGCTTCTATCACAGAGAAAAATAATTCAGAAATTTGGCAGGCCTGACCAATTTGTATCACAGCATGTTACTCTCGTTTGTGGGATATGGCTACTTAGATTACTTAGGGGGAAAAAGAATCCACTATAGGATGGCACTTGGTTAGCTCTATGTTAACTGGGTTCCATTTTGTACCTGAAATTAACTCTGCTCTGTTTACCTTTCAGGTTTTCAGATTACTAAACTTATTGTAGAGGAACCTGAGTTTAACTCAGTGAAGGTAAACCTGCCAATAATTCGAAATTCTGGGACACTCGGCAATGTTACTGTTCAGTGGGTTGCCACCATTAATGGACAGCTTGCTACTGGCGACCTGCGAGTTGTCTCAGGTAATGTGACCTTTGCCCCTGGGGAAACCATTCAAACCTTGTTGTTAGAGGTCCTGGCTGACGACGTTCCGGAGATTGAAGAGGTGAGAGGAATGGCTAGTATAGAATGACACTGTAAATCTGTAAATCGTACCTTGTCTTATAGTGACTAGAACAGATGGCTGTTGTTGTGACACTTTGGAGAGGATGTCAAATAAATTATTTCTGCAAGAATGTTCAAACTATGGTAGTGTGAAAGTGGTTCTTACAGTTGACAAAAGCAGGAATATTCTAGAAATAGATCATGTATATTTGCCAGTTTGCTAATATAGTGTAAGGTTTTTTTTGGTACAATTCCATTGTATCATTCAACATTTTGATTAAATGGTTAAATATATTTAATGTATACATCTGTCATAATTTTTACTACATTTGTTCCATATAAACTCTTAGTTTGTGTCTTATTCCCTTTGGCTTGGATGTGAGCCAATCTTAATTAAGTGTAGATTTTGATTTTCCATTCTTTCTCTTATTCTTCAACCATTGTTGAGAATTTAGTGTATGACTAATACCATGCTAAATACATTTTCCTGATATTTTTTTTTTACAATGAAGAAGCAAGGTGGAAAATAAAAATAGAGTCTCAGTCAGAAAGTTGATTCATCACTAACATATAATGGCTGAGGATAATTTTATTTTATGAAATTCAAGTATTATTAAAGTCTAAATCTCATAAAATTACTTTAAACAGCATTTATTCCTTAATAGTATCAAATTTTTATAGAAGTCCATAAAATTTTTTTGAATGCTAATTGTGTCATTTTTCACTTCTAAAATATTAGATTTTTATTAATACATATAAAATATTTCTCTTTCCTTTTCTCTAAATTTGTCACAATACATTATGATGTTTTCTGTTTTAAATTTTGTCAGAAAATTTTCTCTTTAAGATAATGTGGAAAATAAAGCATAATATATTAATTATCCAGTAAAGAGTATGCATGATATTTTCCCCAAATAAAAAAAGTATGAGACATAAAAGTCATATTATTGAAATGGTAAACATAAATAGGGATCTTAAAGTTGATTCACATGATTATATAACTGAATATTGAGGAATTTAAATAGCTTATATTTCTTATGTATAATCACTCTCCATTATTAAAAGTTGATGATAGATTATTCTATGACATGCTGGATTTGTAAATGTAGTTGGGGGAGTTTCTTTGAGTCCATTTGTATTTCATTACATTTGGTTCATGTTTTTGCATGTATATGTTTGATTTTTTTCCCTGTATCATCCTTATTCTAATTTCAGAACTGTGATGCTGTTAAGGAAGTTTTCACTGTGTTTTTAGGTTATCCAAGTGCAACTAACTGATGCCTCTGATGGAGGTACTATTGGGTTAGATCGAGTGGCAAATATTATTATTCCTGCCAATGATAATCCTTATGGTACAGTGGCCTTTGTTCAGACGGTTTATCGAGTTCAAGAGCCTCTGGAAAGAAGTTCCTGTGCTAACATAACTGTCAGGAGAAGGTATAGGAGACGGCTGCTTGCATCTGTGGGAGTGATGGGAGTTGCGGGGTGGTGAGGAAGGATCCCTTGAACAATCAAACAATTTAGGTTTGGTGGTTTTCCTTTTATAGGTTATTATAATGTGTTAATTAAATCACACTTATTAATATAAAAAGCCCGTCATATTTATCATACGTATGTTAGTGAAATGGGGACTAGATTGTACATCATTGGACTTTCTAATCCCAGAAATTTATTGCTTTAACTTGTGATTTGTTAGAATTTAAATATAACTAGTTTCTAAATTAAAGAATATTCACATGCTGTTTGAAGTGGTTGATTTTCAGGTTTTGTTTTTCTTGTTATTTCTTTTGTGAGGCAGAATAGTATTCACTGAGCTCTTTCAGAAGTAGAAAATATAGGGTCTTGAGACCTGTGGTAAATACAGTTGTCCCTCTGATATCCACAGGGCATTGGTTGCAGGGGGCCCCCAGGGATATCAAAATTCTTGGATGCTCAAGTCCCTGTATAAAATGGCATAAAATAAATGTGCATATAACCTACGTACATCTTCCCATATACTTTAAGTCATCTCTAGATTACTTATACTACTTAATACAGTGTAAATGCTATGTATTATCTTTTATTGTTGTATTGTTACTTTTTATTTTCTTCCCCAAATATTTTCCATCTGTGGCTGGTCGAATCCACAGGTGTGGAATCCATAGATACGGAGGGCCAACTGTAATTACATTTCCTCAAGATGTACTCATACTGTTATCATTGTTACTTTGTTTCAGTGCAATCTAGTAAAGAAAACTAATTTTGTAATTTTGCTTGGAAATTCTGAATTTGTATACCTTGGAAGATATTTTCATTGCTTGGCTAAAAATAAGTATTGTTTGATTGAAAACTAGCAAGGTTTCCTTACATGAGGAAACAAAACATTGAAAGACAATTGCAATTAAGAAACATGGCTGTCTTTGTACTAGCATTTTAACTTTAAAAAAAAAATCTGAAAGCCACAGTCAGCATTCCTATTCTCTATATGCGATGACTTTGAGTGCTTAACTTGTCTTTTAATTGTCACTCCACATTTTAGCGGAGGGCTGTTTGGTCGGCTGTTGTTGTTCTACAGTACTTCCGATATTGATGTAGTGGCTCTTGCAATCGAGGAAGGTCAAGATTTACTGTCCTACTATGAATCACCAGTACAAGGGGTGCCTGACCCACTCTGGAGAATGTGGGTGAATGTCTCTGCAGTGGGGGAACCCCAGTATACCTGTGCCACTTTGTGCCTCAAAGAACATGCTTGCTCAGCATTTTCATTTTCCAGTGCTTCTGAGGGTCCCCAGTGTTTTTGGATGACATCGTGGAGCAGCCCAAATGTCAACACTTCAGACTTCTGGACCTACAGGAAAAACATGACCAGGGTAGCATCTCTTTTTAGCAGTCAGGCTATGGCTGGGAGTGACTACGAGCCTGTGACAAGGCAATGGGCCATAATGCTGGAAGGTGACGAATTTGCAAATCTCACAGTTTCTATTCTTCCTGATGATTTCCCAGAGACGGATGAGAGTTTCCTAATTTCTCTCCTTGAAGTTCATCTCATGAACATCACAGCCAGTTTTAAAAATCAGCCAACCATAGGACAGCCAAATACTTCTACAGTTGTCATAGCACTAAATGGTGATGCCTTTGGAGTGTTCGTGATCTACAGTATTAGTCCCAATACCTCAGAAGATGGCTTAGTTGTTGAAGTTCAAGAGCAGCCCCAAACCCTAGTGGAGCTGGTGATTCACAGGACAGGGGGCAGCTTAGGTCAGGTGACAGTTGAATGGCGTGTTGTTGGTGGAACAGCTACTGAAGGTTTAGATTTTATAGGTGCTGGAGACATTCTGACTTTTGCTGAAGGTAAGTGATGGTTCTAAATGAATTTCAGTCCCCATCCCCCATAAAGTTATTATAGTCAATTTTTATGATAAAGTTCATAAGCATTCTTACTATGTACACTCTTGCTAGTATGTAAAAGTGTGGCTTTGGAAAAAATGTAAGTTAGTTGGCTTGTAAATGTTTGACGTGACATATATACGCTGACATGACCCTACATGTATATCTTTTTAGTTTATTAAAAACAAAGATATTCTGGGAATATGTGAATTGTGTATATCTTTATGTGTGATAGCAAGTGCCTTTATGGAAACATCGAGGCAACTATTAAGGTAAGTCCTAATTTTGTAAGTGAAATTATAAAAATGAGAAATGTACCTACAACCAAATGTGAGTAAGAAGCAGTGGTAGCTAGGAAAACAAGTATTCATTGGTAAGCATTTTCATATGCACTAGACAAATCAAAATATATCTTCAATGAACATAATTTGTAAGTAAAAATAGTGTAAACTTTAGTGACTGCATTTATATTAAATTAATCTTACTGATAGATCAATTTATAATATGTTCTTAGACTTGAATAGGATCACCATTGTAAATTTTCATAAACAATATTAATATAATGATATTTTTACATGGCCAACAAATTAGAATTGGCATCAGATTCACTGATTCTTTTTCAGAACTGGTTGAATTCTATGGTATTAAAAATTGGAAAAGTTCATGTATTTAAAATAGATTTCTTTGGGTGTGGGAAGGATATCTTTACTGAAATCATTTTTTAAATTTTGATTTGGGCATTTATAGATTCCACGAAGTTTTTTTTAACAGTGTTTTTCTAACTGAAAAGTAATGTATACTCATAAAAACCTCAGGATATACACAAAATGAAGGAAATAAATGTTATTTATATCTTAGAGCAATCCATTATATCTGTTTAACTTTTTAATGCATATACTTTTTAGGGAAACTAATTAGGAGTTAGGGTACATATATAGTATATTTGGAAACATCTAATAAGCATTATGTTTTAGAGTAAATTTCTATAATGGCTATTTCCCAGTTAATGATTTGGGGAATAGTGGAAT
Source organism: Indri indri (assembly GCA_004363605.1). Taxonomy (NCBI): domain Eukaryota; kingdom Metazoa; phylum Chordata; class Mammalia; order Primates; family Indriidae; genus Indri; species Indri indri. The sequence continues at coordinate 39,866 of RJWJ010006588.1, read as the reverse complement.
AGTGGCATATGGTATGCTTGATGGAAGAGGGGGCAGGTTGGTAATTGGTAACATTTCTCTCTATTTCAAAGAGCATAATGAAAATGTAGTGAGGAGGGAGTGGAGATGAAAATTTTTCCAATGGCTTTGGGAGCTACAAAGAAAGTTATCATATAAAATAATAGTGTTATATAGATTATTACCATGAATTTTAATTTTAGCATCACATAAATGGACTATTTCATAGCTAACCAGGATACTTAAATAATGCATACTCTCTTGAGGCAATCTTGACACTACTGTATTAAGCAAAATGTGCCAGGGTCATGAAAGAGAGAATATGCATTTATTTTCCTTTCACATTTTTCCTTCCTTTTCTTTTCTCACCCTTTCATACTCTTTCCTGAAAGTAGGGAGAAATTAAATAGGAGACACCATACACTGAACAAGCAGAAGTAGTGTTGGGTTTAGGGACATTTTGTGGTGCCCTATGTACAAGTGGGATCCTAGATCAAATTGCAAAGTAGATTGGCCCTTGTGGCTGTCACTTGTCCCTTCAAATTCCTTTTTTTTTTTTGCCTCCTTCCTTCATTGCATTACATCCTATAAACTGATACTTGATGCTGTCATCTCTTCTAGTTACCCAAGATTCATTTCATTCAGGCTAGTTCTTTTGCTCAGAATTTGCCATCCTTTTTCTGTTCCTTATTTTGACCACCATTCCCTAAGTATTCCTGTTTTTCAGGGTTGAATAACTGATTTAAATTATTCATAGTAATGCCAGAGAATGAGACTACATTCTACTAAAGGTGCTATTTCTGAACAGAAGATGCTCTTTAAAAGCTCTTTGCCTAGCTAAGTCATTGTTCTTGGCTAGAGACCAGGAAATAAAGCTATGATTCTTTGAAATAATTCTATCCTTTAACTTTTCCATAATTCAAAAGTCATTCCCCACAATCAGTCTAGATTAATGAAATTTTACAGTGTTTTGTATATGAATGGATGTATAGACTAATATACAAAATTTGCTTACAGTGGTACTAATATTGCTCACAATATGGAACTATTACAATTCACTCACAGATTTTTACTTAACTTTTAAAATGTAAGTTATTTTGGGCCTTTCTGAGTTATGTTGATGATTTTGTTACTTTTTCTTATTCCATTGATTTTCTATAGGTGAAACCAAAAAGACAGCCATTTTAACCATCTTGGATGATTTTGAACCAGAGGATGATGAAAGCATCATAGTTAGTTTGGTATACACTGAAGGTGGAAGCAGAATTTTGCCCAGCTCTGACACTGTTAGAGTGAACATTTTGGCCAATGACAATGTGGCAGGAATTGTTAGCTTTCAAACAGCTTCCAGGTCTGTCATAGGTCATGAAGGTAGGTTCCGTTTTTTGTCGAGCATATTCGTTCTCTTTTCCGTGGATGTCATTTTTTGTCTAGTCTTTTAAAGCTTCTGACTTTTTTTCCTTTCATTATTTTGCTGAAGTGTGTGTATTAATCTGCATATAACTTCTTTGGGAGAGGACTGTACAGTGAGCTGTTTAACTAGATTTAGGAGCCGTGCAGACCGATAGTGTGTTCTAGCTTGCTACTTCCCACTGGTGTGATTTTTAAGGAAGTTAGTCCAACTTGAAATGCTCTGCTTTCTCATCTGTTACATGGCAGAAAAATATAACTTACTTCATAGGTTTCTTTGTGAGGATTAAGTGAGCTAATAAATGTAAAGTGCATAGTTCCTGGCAAGTGTAGAATGTGCTCAATGGTAGCTGTTGATATTAAACCGTGAAACATTGGCACCCTATTAAAAATAAACAATAAATAGTTTGTAATCAGTAAATATTTTAGCCTGAATTTTATATTTTGTTTGTATATTTTATGAACAAAATGCCAAACTAGAAAATCTTACAAAATGTCAATTTTTAAAAATTGAATCCTTACTTTATATTGCACATCATATGTAGGGTTTTGCATACATAGTCTAATTTTTGTGTGTTTAAAACTTATAACCATGTTTTCTGTCTTTGAATAAGCCTATTTTCTGATAAAACAGGTATTTATAGCCTGTATTTTACCACAGAATTTGTACTTGGAATTTTAAAAAATAATTTTACCTTTAAGAGTTAAGAAATGAAAAGGATATAGATCATGTGTTTGGACCTCTAGATGAGAAAACAAAACTGAAATACAGATTAAAAGACTTGACTAGGTCAGGCTGTTAATAGCTGTGCTGGAAACTGAATGTATTTTAGTGTGTATTGTCTTTCCCCTTACTGTACTCCCAACTTGCAAGTTTATTTAACTTATCAATGCAAATATCTGAGACATTTTTCAACACTCTTTACTTTTATTAGTGGTTTAGAATCACATGTTGTCATAGCAGTAATGAGTCAAAGTGACTAACAAATTGCCGTAAGACTGACATAAAGACAAACCATCAACTATCAAAAAATTATTTGTAACAGTAGAAATAAAAAGTCACTGCTGGAGTAGTTAATCTTCATAATAATGACAACAATGACAACATTTATGGAGTGTTTTCTGTGTGCCAGACACTCCACATCCATTATTTCACTTAATTTTAGCAGCAGTCCTACGGAGTGGGTATAATAGCATACACCAGATTTTCACATAGGGAAACTTTATTTGAGAGAGACTGAATAGCAGCACACAGTTATTCAGTGGTGGGCCTTAGTCCCAGCTGTGTTGAATCCACAGCCCATGCTCCAGAGCACATTGTGAAGAGAGTTTGTTTTGCTTAAACTTATGTCTGCTGCAGAACCTGACAACGCAGGAACTTTTGGGAAATATTTGAAGTGATTTGAGTTGGAAGAACAACAAATTTGAGTAGCAATGTCTATGTGAGAGAAGGAAATTAGTGAAAGAACCTGACTCTATCTCAGGATAAAGATGGAAATTGGATTTTCAGAGATAATAGTTGAAATCAGGAAAATGGATATAATCTTTCTGGTCAGAAGAGGAAAAGCAACTTATTAAGAGCAAGCCATTTGGAACACTAGGCTAAGGTGCCGGGAAAGGAAAAAGAGGAGAAAGAGAAGCCTCTGCCAGAGAGGTGGGGAGAGATGGAGGAGAGAGTGCATTTTCATCAGTTACCAGAAGCAAGTAATCGCTGTGTCTCATACCAACAAGGCCAACAAGTGAGATTAGAATCCCAAAGGGGCCAGAGGAAACAGTAGCAATGGTAGAGGAATTTTGAAGAAGAATTAGGAATGGGAAGCAAATATCTAGGGATTACAGAAGGACCGAGAGGCCTTTGGGGATTGCTTTTCAGAGTGTGGTCCTCAGGAGGCTGCCATTACACAGAATGTTTGCTACTGATGTGTGACAGGAAGATTAGAAACCTTTATAACAATTTCACCTTGCTGTGATATCCAAAAGCAGTATCTCTGGGCTTCTGTTCTGTATGTGTTCTTTTTGCTGTTTAACTTGCCTGGTCATTTGATTTATTGTGTTTTACAAGAAGGTCAGTCTGTGATGGATCAAGGCAAACAAAACAAAATGGAACAAACAAAAGCCTTGTCCTTCATGGCAAAACATTTCGAGAAGCACTGCTCATTGGATATGACAGCAAGGAAAGGAGAAGCATTGGATGAAAGAGAAGTATTTTGGATTTGTTTTTGTTTTGCTGAAGAAATACAGGAAGGAAAATCATGGAGAAGAAAGAGAATCCTAGTGTTAGTGGTATGGAGGATATAAATAAGATCAGGGACCCGGAAAGGTTAGATGAGATTTAAGGAGGAACTTGGAGATAGACTAGGCATGTGCTTTTCAGCAATATTATGGAACTTCTTTTTTAAAGAATACAAAAGAATCTGGATGTCCAGGATCAATTTAAAGAGGTTTTAACTGTAAGGCAACTAGTCTCTTGAGAGTGCATCCTATGAGAATTTGGTACTGGTGCGTTGGAGGGCTCTGAAGGCACCAGTGCCCTCCTGCTGGGTACCACAGCATCTTGGAGAAACTACAGGCACAAGTACCCACATTCTCTTTGCCCTGGACGAACTTCACCTGAAAACCACATTGTGGCCTCTTTAGTTTCCAATAGCTTAAATATTTGCAGGAGATGCAAAGAGGAAAATAGGATTAGTAATTAAATCAAATGATCCAAAGGTGTTATTGGTTAAAAATCTGCTTTAGCATATCAATCTATGAGCATGAATTTGGTACAGGAAATAAAACACCAAATTGATTTTATTGCTAGCATAAATTCCCCCTAGATTTTTTTACATACAGAAATGTGTGTCATGGTGAGTTTATCAAAGTGAATTAATGAAAACTTCATGGTGATTCTTCAAAGATAACTGCTAAACAAATGGGATAAAAGTAATCATGCCATATGGACTTTTAACAGTGTTAACATTGCTTTTGGCCTGGCGTTGGAGTTTCATTTATGTGATTAGATTTAAAACATGGACTATGCTGAACTCCTGGATCTAGAATGCATCTTTGATTCATGGGGAGGAATTGCCTTAGTCTTTAACAATGTGTTGAATTTTGTAGAATCCTATTTCTACATTTTGTCCTAATGCAATTGGAGAGATGCCCAGTGGTAAATATTACTTTCTTTCAAATGTAATGGACAGAATTTAGAAATATGGGACAATGGATTTTACTGTGGCTGCACATTGAGTACTAAATGTGCTTTTTTAAAATCTGTGCTAGATGTTTCGCTCGGTCACCCAACTCAGCAGCATCATAATCATCATGTCATATTCAATGGATTTGCGATTTTTCCTTTTCTTAGAGATGGTATGAATCTTTTCCACACAAAGATTTGAACAAGAAATGTGATTCTTTAAAAAGTTACATAGAACTGCTATATTAGAAACATTCAGCCTTTTTCTTAACTGTTCGTACTGGCAGTCTGTGCTTCACATTATTCATATTCTTATAATTGTTATTAATCCATTTTATTTTTGTTATTATAGGAAGCAATCAATTTGGATAGTATATGTATGACATATATACATGTGTCTATTAAAATATGTTTTCCGTATTTTGGTTTTCCGTTATCTTTATACACATTGTAGTTGGTATCTGCAACTGTTTATCTTTGTAAAAAAATTCTGGTTTGGGGGATAAGTGGATAAAGCACTTGGGTTTATTAAACGGGCCTAGATATTATATGATTGATCTGCTTTAGAGTGAAAATGTGTCACCAATTTTTGTTGGACTCTGTGGATTTTGTATGAAGATGGTCTTCTAGTAATGCAGTCAGACACTTGGGTAGGTGAGGTCTTTCATCCTGGGCAAAAACTAGAAGGCAGTTTACTACCTAGTAAAATGTTTGTCATCTGAAAATTAGAACATTCTCTCTCTAAGACTTTCTTCTGTCCTTTCCCTTAGATTTAAAAGACTAAGCACTTGCTTCTGATTTTTTTCTTTTTCCTGTAACTATTCTTTGACTCCTCACCATGGTAGAAGGTATCTTTCCGGTATATCCAGTCATTTTTTCCAGGAGGCGTTTTAAATGTACCTGCCTCGTGGGAGTGTCTGCTGTAAAGGGGCAGAATCCATACTTCTATTTTGACAATTGCTTGGAAAATTTTTCACACTATTTTGCCATTGACATAATAAATTTGTAATATACTTAAAAGATAGTGTGTTTAAGAAATATTTTGTTTACCTTTTATTTATGTGTGCTTCTGTGTGTGTGTGTTTTTTGTGCTTCAAATTATATTATTTGTAAGACTTTCTTGCAGGTTACTTCCATGATAACTTGTTAAACTTTCAGAGGTGATTATTTATTGTGTAGTATTAGATTCTGAGTATTTTTACATGTAGTATGTTTGTCAGAAGATTTTACTTGTTTCTCTCCTCAGTATTCCATTTTTGTTTTAACCTTATAGCGTATTTATTCCCCAGTCTTTATGTACAAACTTGAAACCGTAATTTTATTATGACTATAGGTTCCCCTTCAACATGGATCTTTATTTACCTACATTTTGTTTTTTTGCCATTTGTGTTCTCCTTGCACTTTGAGCACCTGATCAAACTTCTAGAATTTTCTTTTTGAACTATTACCAGGTTTTGTGATTTTAAACAATTTGAAAATCATGCTAAACCTTTTTATTTGTGACACCAGAAAACAGTGTAGGTGAAACAGCTTAATAACTTCCAAGATCTCTCTATGCTTTTCAATAATAAACTCTTGTTTATCAGTAGTGCGGACCGGCTCTATAAGAAATTCTGTATGTTGTGCAATAGAGAGACCCTGGGATTTTATGGTTTTGTCTATACTTTCTTCATGTGAGTTTTACAAGTATATAAATTTTAAATGGGTTGTGAGCAATTATGGCAGATTGTACATGTCTTCGGTTATATCATAATCTTTGGACAATCTATCTAGCAGTTCCCGTGTGTTTTAAAAAATAAATCAAAGTCATAGACTACTAATGTAATGGAGACTAATTATTTTTGTATTGAAACACTTGAAAATGTATTTAAAAAGTCTTTCTAATGCTTTTGCCATCTTACATTCTCCACTCTCCTAAAATAATTCATTGTACTAAAGTTACATGTGTTTAAATTTAGTATGAAATATTTTGTGTTTTTAAATTAAAATTAAGGTAGTCTCTAAATTATTTAATCCATATTTTTATTTAAGAAAACTTCCTATTAAAATATTTTTTTAGGTGTATTCTCTTCAAAAATAAAAAAAAGTGGTAGTTTAAAATATATTTGAAAAGGGTGTTTATATTTTATTGTTTTATTTCTACTCTCCTTGTTTAAAAAATGTTGGAAGAAAGTTATTTGGATGACTAAATTTTTACTTGAATATTCATGGATTTCAACTATATGTCTATGCTACACAGTTTGAATAAGGATATGTCCTTTTAAAGCTTTGTAAACATCGCTGTGTTTATCTTTTCATAATTTTTCAGTGATACAGTTCATTAGTGTTTCTTAACTTGTGTTCATCATCATATAAAGCTAGTGAATGGAGCATATTTTCAACAAGCCACATGGCCATCAGCATACTCCCCAGTAGCTTACTTTCCATTTTTAGTAATTTGAAAGAAATGACTATCATGATTTTCCTCAATTTTACAAAGTATTATGTGGGGATAAAATCCAGGAATGAAAAATTTCCAAAATATCTCATTATCCAGGAAGGATAACTGTAACTTTGGCGAAGTTACAGATGTTGATGTTCAGATTTGACACCTTTCCTTTGTATTTCTTTTTATAAAACAAATTCATTGATGGTATATGTAAGTTACAATCTAAAGAAATGTGATTTTCAGGTATTTGCAAGCATTTTTATGCATGCATTGTGTAAAATCACATTGCATATCAGTGTAAGGAATTTGTGTCCTTTTGAGAAGTGAAGGAAGAATTTACTTGTGTTATCACTAGTTTTGATCATGAGGATTTTACACTTTTCTTTAATTTACAGAACACTCATGTTCTGGTGCATGTTTTGGAGTGTATAAAAGTTTGTGTTTCCCATTTTAGCATGTGCTTTTGTTAACTTTTACATATTTAATTTCCTGAAATTCTACTAAATGGAGGTATTTAGAAGTGGGATCCCTGTGTTAATAAACAATAAGCATGTATAAAGCTTCTAGAAAAGTCAAACAAAACAGCTTTGAAATGTTCTTGGAAAAGGTGCTGTAATACTTGCATGCTTAGGGTTTGGGTTTTGTTGAGTTCAAATGTAAAGTTTATTTTCCATTAAGCATTTATCAATCTATTCATTTTACTTGCAGGAGAAATTTTGCAATTCTATGTGATAAGAACACCCCCTGGTCGAGGAAATGTTACAGTTAACTGGAAAATTATTGGGCAAAATCTAGAACTCAATTTTGCTAACTTTAGTGGACAACTCTTCTTTCCTGAGGTAATACCACAAAGAAAAGCTTTAACATGAGTATCTAGGGGAAAAAAGTGTATTTTGAGGAAAATGGGGTAGAAAAATCAGTACCACTATCTTGTGGTTATTGTCTTTCTCTCTTCTCCACACCTACTTGCTATAAATTCTTCTTTGATGATGTATTTAATTCTTTTTCTCTTCCTTTCCACTGCCTCAATATTATGCCAAGCCCTTATTACGCTGGCTTTCTAATAACTGGTGTCCTTGCAACACTGGCCTTCTTTTCCCTGCTCCGGTTTTTCCTATTCACCACTATTGTAGAAATCTCTCCAACGTTTTGCTCTGTCTGTGATTTTCAATAGCACTACACTGCTCATTGAATAAGATTTACATTCATTAGCTCAGCATTCAGGATCTTCCACAATTAGCCATCATCTCCTTTAAGCCTGAGTTCCCATGAATCCATGGTTTTTATTTATTTTTTTAAGCCACAGAACTCTTTGTTTAAATGCAAATATGTTTGGGTGCACAATTTATAAGGCCAATAAAAGCAGGAGATAGTTTGTGTTCAGAATCAATAGAGGGATGAATTTCTTTCTGTTTGACCTAGGGGTCATTGAATAAAACAATATTTGTGCATTTGTTGGATGACAACATTCCTGAGGAGAAAGAAGTATACCAAGTCATTCTGTATAATATCATGACACAAGGTAATTTAGAACTCAATTTCAATTTTTTTGTACATTATTTTCAGAAAGAAAGAAGCAATAATTGCTATCTCTGTATTTAACAATTAGATAGATACACACTAATTTTAAAATATTACTTTAAATATTGTCTGTCCCCATAGAAATGTTAGATCCAAAAAATATTAGCACACTATGGAAATATTTATCTTTATGGAATCAAGAAAAATCTCTGGAAAGTTTTGCAAAATAGTTACTTATGGAATAAAATACATTTCTAAAGGTAGAATTTTTTGAAGTTAATTTTATACTGACAGATCCATTTGGATTTTGGATCAATTATATGCACAATTTAAATTTAGTCCTTTGGAGCAAATTATCTAGGTACCTCAGTTTTTACTCAATTTCTGTAATTCAGATAACCAATATAGCCAATAATGACGATATACAAAGTGAAAAAAATCATAATTTTCCGTCTGGAAGAAAAATGGAATGCGGGTTCTGTTTACCTGAAGATTTCTGGTAGAGAAGTGAACGAAATGGAACAATTTTTGGTTACTTTAATACGTTTCAGGGAGTGGGGTTATATTTTAAGTATTTAAAAGTTAGTGCCAAATCACTGTTCAATGTCTCCATGTGGTCCCTGACGTTTTTAGGAGTTCCGCCGGCAGGAATCGCTCTGCTTGATGCTCAAGGATATGCAGCTGTCCTGACAGTGGAAGCCAGTGACGAACCACATGGAGTTTTAAATTTTGCTGTTTCATCAAGATTTGTTTTGCTACAAGAGGCTAACATAACAATTCAGCTTTTCATCAACAGAGAATTTGGATCTCTAGGTTTGTGTTACTGTATGAATGAGGTTACCAGGCGAGAGCGTTTTAGTATTAACCCTGCGTGGATAAAAGTCGCTAAAATAAATCAGGGGTGGGAGAAAATGAGTATTTCTTAATTCAGGACAAAACTTTATTTTTGAAAATATTTTAAAAAGTGTCCATTCTTACAGAAACGCTGTGTAGCAAAGAATCACAAAAGCTCAGCAGTATACGGTAACAGGCTGGTAGGTCCGCTACTGTAGGCTGGGCTTGGCAGCTGTGGCTCTGCCCCATAGGTCTGTTATTCTTCTGCTAGGACCAGTAGAGTCACAAGAGAACAAGCCAAAACAGGCCCCCTGAGGTCTAGGCTTAGAACTAGCACATCGTCACTTTTACCTTGTTCCATTGGCCCAAACAAGTTACACAGCCGAACTCAAAGTCCAGAGGCAGCGAAGTGTTCTTTTCCCACATTGGGACATCGATGAGTCATCACGTGGAAAAGATCATGGATATAGGAAGGGGTGAGGAATTGGGACCAAAATACTAGCTACTGAAGGTGTTTTTAGAAAAGGCAAAAAGTTCACAATGAGGCATTATTTTAGAAGTTTAAATAATTATAAAATCTTTTTGCGACCAACTTATTTAGGAGCTATCAATGTCACATATGCCACGGTTCCTGGAATGTTAAGTCTGAAGAACCAAACAGAAGGAAACCTAGCAGAGCCAGAAGTTGATTTTGTCCCTGTCATTGGCTTTCTGATTTTAGAAGAAGGGGAAACAGCAGCAGCCATCAACATCACTATACTTGAGGTAAAACTTTTATGTTATTTTCCTGTTATGTATAAGACCTGAAGTAACCACACAGAAAGTAGAAACTGATAGAATATTCTGTCTATAGCATAGAAGTAGTAACATTTAGTAAGAGACTTCTAGTAACTTTGTATTTTAAAATACCAAGCTTCATGAAGACTAAATGTACCTGATGGTTGTCTCTATTTGTAAAAAAAAATATTACTCTGCCTTTAATATAAGGTTTGGATACTCTACAACTATAATGTCCAGAAATTTAGTGAATTCATTTCTGATTGGTTTCCCCTGCTGATACTTTAAATCAGCTTACTACTTCTTTTTGTTATTGTTTTTTTAAAGCACAGATGGTTTTCTGTTCCTACTTAGATAGACTGGCCTGCTGCTGTGTATTTTATTATAGAGCTACCTTGTGATAAGGAGAATTTCTTTAGGGCAGTCCCCTTTAAGATGGCATTGGCCTAAGAGATTTCAAAGGAGTGTTTCAATTACTCCAAAGGATTCATTGGACCAGCCAATCAACGTAGGTCAGAATCTTTGTTAGTAGGACTGGTAATTAGAGATGATGGGAAACTCACTAGTGACTGGTGCCATAAAATGTGGTCATGGTCAAGCTTAAAGTAATCACTGGTGACTGAAATCTTATTCTAAATAATTTTTCATGTTGTGGAATCTTGTGCTGTTTTGGGACTTAGTGTTTCAGCTACCTAAATACATTTCCAAGAGGTTTATAAAAATCATACATATGCAGGGGGTAGGAGGTGATATGTGGGGATGGAAGAAGGGAAAGAGAAAGAGAGAATGAATATTGAATTTGAAAAAAATATTTTTCAATTACTATGTATTTTGGGAGTTTACTTTTAAAATGTTTTTATTCTCCTGGAGGCTTTTACTTTTACAAAATCAGAAGTAGTGTAAGCCATCTACCATCTGAATTCAATAACTCTTATTTTGTTGATTACCGTGGCACTGTGACCTAATATAATATTATGAGAACTCAAAAGCCATAAAATAAAAGGTAATATTATGTCAGTGTGTGGCATATAATGCAAGATTTAAACTTGCAGGTAAGTCATCTTTCAAATGTATAGTCTATTAATGTGACTGAATATAAATAAATGGATTGATTCCTTAGCTACGGTAGTTTCTAAAGCAGAAAATATATAGTCACCGTTCTTTTCATTATAGAATCTAATTTTTTGAACATGGGGTTTTCAGTTCCACCTTTCTTTCTCCCTAGCACTTTGCAGTCCTTTCTGAGTAGCACTAGATTAAGGGACTGCAGGCCTCCACGTACGGAAGTAAGCCACCCTGGGGAGTGGCAAGGAGGGAGTTGTTGAATGGGGGTGGGGGACAGAGGGGTAGGTGGGGGCAGTCCTTCTATGTCACTGTTCTGTAACTCACACTGGTCCATGTGTTACATAGCATAGTCTAGAGACCATGATCTTCACTTCTTATTTTTTCACTGGAAAAATATCTCTATCAAATAAAATGAAAAGTACGTGTTGGTGGGTATGTACTGATAACCATATACACACACGCACACACATATGTGTGCACACATTGGGTTTCTATGTAAATATTGGTGGCTAGCTGGTAACGCCTGACATGGGTTTTGCATGGGTTTTACTGACCCTCTTGTTTTGGGCGCCTGCCTTGTTTTCATTGCTATTATGTGAACTAGTGATTAATAATAATAGCTATCATTATTAAAGCATTCTTTCTAGGCCAGGCAATCTGCACACATTATTTTTAATCATTATTACACCCTCCCCCCCCCACCCAAGTAGCTATTATTTTTCCCATTATAGAGATGGTAGACTTGAAATCCTAAAATTTAAGTAACTCACCTAAAATTACAGAATTTAGTACTAGGTCTCTTTGACTCTAAAGCCCCCCCCCAACTTTTTTTTCATGGTATCCTTCTATTCCACATTCTAAACATGGGGTATTAAAGTAATTTAAAATCCTTTGGTCATATTATACTTAAAATAATTAGGTTTGTATATTTATATAATTGGTTGACATATTATGTAAGTCTAGATTAAAATGTTATATGTAATATTTAAGTGATTTCATATGGTTCAACTGAATACCTTTCTACATAACCAAGGTATAAGCTCAATACTTACATGTTTACTTTTCCTAAGTTAAATCTTTTGTATTTTATGGTTGCATTTTTGTATTTTCTGTGTATTGTTTAAGCATATAAATTTATGAGGTAATTTTAAAAATAGCTTATGAAGGGTTAATTACTTTCAGAGCATAATTAAAGGAATTTAATGGGTGTAAATTTTGCAGGATGATATACCAGAGCTGGAAGAATATTTCCTGGTGAATTTAACTTACGTTGAACTTATCATGGCTCCTTTAACTTCATTTCCTCCCAGATTAGGTATGATGGGGTTTTTTGTTTGTTTGTTTCTTTCTTTCTATTCACTTCGAATTAAGTAAAGGAACTTCATTTTTTAATCAAAAATGATCATTTTGATGTTTGTTAATATCAGCTATGTGTCAAAATCTGATGGGCTTTTAGATTTATTTTTCTTTAGAGAGTATCATATATTGCAATTGTTACATTAGACAGTATAAAACATTAAGAACTATTGTGTGATGTTCTTTACATTTTATGACTATTTTATAAACAAATTTGTATCCTCAAAATAGATATTGTTCTTTGGTAGGCATATTCCTTTCATTTTCTTTTAATATTAGCTATTTTCATTAGATCTCTGAACTGTCAGATGATTTTATTTTCTTTGAGTTTGTTCCTTTGTTTGTTGTGTTCTATGCTTCTTTTTTGACCTTTTATCTTTTTCTTTTCATGCTTTTAGAAAAGACTCAGTTAATTCATTACAGACTAAAAGGTAAAACTTGAACCTTGGTACAAATTTATGTAGATTCCTTTAATAAGATGTATTCCTATGTTTAAACACAAACTCCTGTATGCAATTTAGGCATTTACTGATGGGAAATTTTGTCCAAAGCTTGTAGGTGTGACAGCTCAATGGAGGGTGGTGGTGAGTTGGTTAGAAGCTGTGCTTGGGGTGGAGGAATTAATCTGAGTTAAAGGAGGAGAAGCTTGGCCAGGAACAGTGGCCTGAGGAGCAGGCATTCTTCATTCACTTCTGAGGCTCAGTGTGACAACTTTGAAAGGAAATAATCAGTTCCTGACATATTATTGTTTGAAAAGTTTCAGTTCTTTTGCAAAAGAAATAGATGATTCTAATGACTAGGCTGCTTACGTCAAGTATGATCACAGGATAATTGTTGTTCATGCTAGGAAAACGAACCAAATACTTCATACTTCTTTCATAGTCACATTAGAGGTAATTTGAATAGTTGACTTTTGTCGAGGCTTTCTAATGCCCCTGTTTCAAATGCTTTGTATGTTAGTACTATCATTACTTAGATCTTCCCATTTTACAGATGTGGTAGCTGAGGCTAAGAGAAGCTAAGTAACATGCCTTAAATCACACAGTTAGGAGGTGGTAGAGCTGGGTTCAATGGCAAGGATTGATTTTAGAATCTCTGCTTTTTAGCCTTTAGTCTGATGGGCACGAACTCTGATTTTATATTCTTTTCCTGGACAGTGTTGTTCTTTTCACTCTAGAGAGAATTATACTCCCCCTCCCCCTTTTTTTCACCCAGAAAGCTGTCCTAGATTCCTAGGTCTCTGAAATTTAAAAGATAAAGACAAAGTATTAAAACAAACAAACAAACCAGTAACATAGTTAATATTTCAAGACTGAATAGGAGGTATTGGTAACATACTGAACTTGGTGCTCAGAATACAAAATAGAAAGGGATATGTTTACTTCAATATGAATCTCCCTTTATTTCACCAACCCTTTTCCCCAATTCCCCACTTGTCTCAGCATCTCTTCGTATCCCTGTCTCTTTCCGTGTCTCTTTTTCACACCTGTATTTTCTCTGCACTACTCCCTACCTTTCTCTTCCCATTTCTTTTTCCTCTTTTCTTGCTCTTTTTCCTCCTTCCAGCTATCTGCATTTTACTTTTCTCCTGAAATGGCGATGTTATAGAATAGAGGTGCCAAATATATTTTAATTGATTAAAATAATAGAAGCAAAACCATAACCTCAGTTGCTTACTATTTCATACTGTATTCAGTTGATTAAGTTTCTATAAATCGGTGACTCTTGTTAGCAAACAGTGTTTTTATTCAGATGTTACAAGCATTTGTGTATTTTCTTAATCATCTTTTGAGTAATGTTGACAATGCCTATCTATACATTACGGATTATATAATCTTGAAAGGACTGTCTTTAAGTTTTATATCAAAAAGTGCTTTTTAATCATTTACATTTATTTTAAAATATGTTTTTTATGTTGTTTCAGATTCAGAAGGCTTGACTGCGCAAATTATTATTGATGCCAATGATGGTGCCCAAGGTGTCATCGAATGGCAACATAGCAGGTAAGGCAAGGCTGCCTGAGAGCCCTTTCTGAGTTTTGGATTCTTTACTATCCACCAAATAAAAGCTTGCAAGGGGAAAAATGAATGTATTCTCTTTACTTTATTATAGGTTAGAAGTAAATGAATCTCACGGAAGTTTAACATTGGTAGCGCAGAGGAGCAGACAGGCTCTTGGCCATGTTTCCTTGTTTGTGTATGCCCAGAATTTGGAAGCACAAATGGGGCTGGATTATATCTTCACTCCAATGGTGGGTCTCAAAATCTATCACAGATGACTTTTACAAATTAATTTATGATCATTATTTATTTATTGAGAATTATAGTGATTTAGGTCCTATATACATAAATTAATCTTAATAAACAATTATATATTTTACAGTGAATTAAAGCAGATTTCTACATGATGAAATAGTTTCCTTCACTACTTTAGTAAATAATATAAATTGAATTTTTAGTAGTATTCTAAAGATCATTCTTTATTCATTAACTATTTTGTTTGAATATTTGATACTAGAGAACACAAGCTATTGTGTTAAAGAATTTTTATCGTTAGAGGACCTTCCCTGAGTGTTTCTTATGCTTCTAGGAAATTTTAACTCTTTTCTTTGTTTTAACTTACTGTAACATCTTTAGTGTTTTAAAATACTTTTTACTTTCTCTATTTCATGCCTTTTATTCCTTAACCAAATGTTTACTTTCTTCTTTTCTTCCATAAGTTTTACTTTTTTAATTCAATATTGCCTATTTGAAGAAAAAGGTACCATGCAAAAAATAAAGAGGAAAATTTCCTGTAAAGAAACTTATTCTTCACATTCATAACTATATTGTTATTTCTTTCCAAACAGTGAATTCTATAATAGCTCACATTCATTTAAATATAATACAGTCTACTTTTACCCTTTTGACCAGATTCTTCATTTTGCTGATGGAGAAAAGCATAAAAATGTTGACATCATGATTCTTGATGATGACATTCCAGAAGGAGATGAAAAATTTCAGCTGATTTTAACAAATCCTTCCCCTGGACTAGAGCTGGGGGAAAATACAATAGGTAATTGGTAATTTCTTATGCAGTTTCCTCTCCCTCATGCTGGTTTCTCTAATATGGTGCAGATGTAAAGGGATTAGAGCATCTTGGTGGTTTTCTATGCTTAGAATGAAAAATATTTTAAATTAAAGCACCTCTGAATTTCTGTGTCAGGGTAACAGTGCCTTTAGCCTGTGTGTGTTAATGTATGTGTGTGTATGTAAAAAACAAAAAAAGCAGGTTGGTACTAAAGGTAATTTAAATAATTTCCTCAGTTATTGTAGGTTTTATTTAATTTGTAGATGTCTTTCCTTTGTAATTTGGGTCTGCTCTGGTTTCCTGCTTGGCAATAGAAGGAGTGACAAAGGTAGCTCTTTTAGTGTCATCTAACTGCTGTAGTATTTCCGCACAGAGTTGAGATGTAGTGGTACCTCAGACAGATTACAGGAGCCATAATTCTTTGGTTGGAACAGTTTGGTGTTGTTACTATAAGTTATCCTGTTTCACTACTTGCTGACTGTTTAGACAAGGAAAGGAAGAGAAAAAGGAGAAAACCTCAAGAACATACCTAACTTTAGAGTTGAAAGTGCTCTTAAAAAGTCACTTCATTTCCTTCTGATGGTAGATATGCCAAGTAGATTTCAAGGACTGAATGTTTACTGACTCTTCAAACTCCTGTTTTAGCTAGTGGTTGAATGTTCTTTGGGATTTTTAATTAAATTAACATATGTATTCCTAAATTATTGGCCTTTATGGAAAAATATGATTTGTAGTGAAAAATGTGAAAGAATTTTGAGTAACCCAAGGACTGAATTTTACTTTTATAGCTATATTAATAAAACAAATTGGTATTTTTAAGTCTCCAGAAACCTGTTTTTGAGTGTCTTGTCATTGTTTCAAATTTAAAGAGTGTGTATTTGAGATGAAATCATTTTCTTACAAAGCATGGTGGGTTGTACATAAAAAGTTGTAGGAATAGACACCATATGTTGGTTAAGAATCATCTATGTATATTTCATGAAGTAGGAAGAGTGACCAAAAAAATCACCTATGTATAAATGACAGAAAGCCCAATTCACATATATTTAAACAAAGGGAATTTATTGATTCATTTAATCTGAGGATCCAGAGACATATGACTTTAGATGAGGAGGGACCAGGACTTAACTGCTACCACTGACCCTCTGGCTTCCTGTCTTTTCTCTTTGTCTTTTGGAATATTGGCTTCATCACAAGGCTAATGTTACTTGTTGTCAGGAGATAGTAGTTGGGATCATTCTTCTGCATTCCACATAACAGGAAGAAGAGAGTGTTCAAATTCAAGCATTCCAAAAAGGTCCTGATATAATTCTGATTGGAAATACATAGGTTACTGCTCACTACCAGGAATAGAAGGAAGGAATGTATTATTGGGTTCTGTCATGTTTATTTTGTACCTGTAATTTTCTATTTTGAAAAATTAGAAAATTCCTCAGATCAATACATACCTTGATGCAGGTAATTTCTTATGCCCCATTGATGAACCTTAAGATGATTTCCAAACTTTCAAAATGTTTCAATAAATATCCTTGTATGTAGATCTTTGTATATGTGGGTAATTAAGATTATCTGTTGCATACAGTAGATGTTGAGTGGAAAGGACATCACACTAACTGCCTTCGTATTACCTGTACCCCAAAGTGTACATATAGAATTCTTGTTTTTCCACATCCTCACCAGCAATTTCTTTAGCCTTTAAAATTTTTAATATCAATTCTAATGAATGAAAAATATGTGGTTGTATTGTGCATTATTGTGCATATTTTTCCTTCATTTTCCTGTTTATTAGTGACTTTGACACTGGTTAGTTGTTTTTTACGTTGTGTGATTCTGTTTTCTTTATATACCTTATGCACTTTCCTGTGGTGTGTGCTTTTATTGGTCTGTAGGAATATTCATATATTATGAATTCAATCCTTTGCTTCTTAAATATATTGCAGATATTTATCCTAGTCTATAATTTATCTTTTAAGTTTATTATGGTGTATCATTATTATAAAATTTTTTAAAAATTTAAAATATCAAATGTTTTTAATATGTTTTATATTTATATTTATTTAGGTCTTTTTCACCCAGATGCTATAAAATATTTTGGTATATTTTTCTAATATTTTCATAGTTTTGACTTACATTTAATTATTTAACATACAAGGAATTTATTCATTGGTAGTGTGCAAGGCAAGGAAACAATTTCATTTTTCTCTTAAAATGAATAAATCAATATCCTAGTATCATATAGAGAATGGGACATCCATTAGCCATTAATTTTCAATGTGAAATTTCTATTATTCCTTCTTTCCTTCCTTACTGTCTTCCTTTCATCTGTCTATCTGTCTTTTCCTGGATTCTGTTCTGTTTTGTTTGCCTATTCATGTACTAATAGTATACTGTTTTATTTATCATAACTTTAAAGTATATTTTGCTATTTCTTAGGCCAAATACTTTTTTCGTGCTCTAAATTATCTCACTTATTCATTCAAATGGTCTATTCCATATACACTTCAGAATCAACAAATTCAGTTCCCTAAAAAACTATTTTGATCAGGGTTGAATTGAAATTTGAGATCAGTTTGGATGGACTTGACATCATTATAATATTGAGTTTTCCCATTTAGAAATATGATGTGCCTCTCCATTAATTTAGTTCTTCTTTTGTATCGAAAGTAAACCCTAAGACAAGGATGTGATGGAAGTAGTTTATCTGAGAGGCGATCTCTGGAGACATGGTGAGAGACGAGGTGAGACAGAAGGTTGATAGAAGGTGTGCTAGTGAGTGACACTGCTGTGGGAAATTGAGACTCAGTTCTGCTGGGTCCTGCCAGACGCTGAGTTGAATGAAGCTCAGGGCTGTCCCAAGGAAGAAAGAGGGAAGGAAATCTGGGCTATTCATTCACCAGCTCCTATCCTTAATCATTTGAGGGTCACTCTTGGGTGTTAAGTCTCCAGGAGTTCTGGCCTGACTCCTGCGGGGCTGATACTGTCCTCAGGTAGAGAGAGACTGTTAGGCAAATAGGAACTGCTGCAGGCGATTGAAGATTATAAGGGGATTTAGGTGAGGCACCAACAGCATCTGCCACAGTCACAAAGTAAAATTGTGTGATTTTCTTCACATGGGCCTTATAGTTTTTCTGTTGGGTTATTCCCTAAGAATTGTTGTTATTGTGAATGAGGTCCCTTTTCAGTTACATTTTTTCAATAGTGATTGCTGATGTAGAGAGAGATTATAAGTCTTTAAGAATGTATGCTCTAAAGCAGACTTCCTGGCGTTGTGCACTGGGTCTGCCATTTCCTAGCTTTCAACTTCTTCAAATTACCTGTCTGTGCTTGAATCATAGGTTCTGCAAAATGGGAATAATAATAGAATCAACTTTGTAGGGTTATTATGATAATTAAATGAGTTACTATAGGTTAAGCAATTAAGTTCTTAATAGTATTAGTTATTGCAGTTATTATTAATATTATTAGTGACAGTAGAAAATAGAAAGCTCTTGATTTTTGAAGGTTGCTCAGCTTATATTTTGAACTGTTATTATAGCTGTAGTCATTTTTTCTCTTGCATTTTCTGCTTAGATAATCATGTCGTCTAGAAAATAGCAACACTCTGACTCTTTCTTTCCATTACTTTTACGCGCGTTACCTGCTGATAGCCCCAGAACAATCTCGAATAGTAGCAGTGAAGACAGCTGTTATTGTCTTGTTTCTGTTTTTTAGTGGGGATGCTTCTAATGCTTCAGCACTGTTTGATATTTGCTGTTGGCTTCTAAGAGATATCACTTTATCAGGTTGAAGAAGTTGCCTCTTATCCAAGTATTACTATTTTTATATCGTGAGTGAATATGGAATTTTATTAAATGCTTTAAAATTTTTCTCTCATCTTTAAGGTGATCTTAAAATGATCACCTTAGGTAAAGAGTTGACCTAGTTTCCAACTAAACTTCCACACACTTTTCAGCATTTATAACCCATTCTATTTTCATTTATTGATTGAATGTTTTTATTTCAACAGCTTTAATTATTGTCCTTGCTAATGATGATGGCCCTGGAGTTCTGTCATTTAACAACAGTGAACGCTTTTTCCTAAGAGAACCAACAGCTCTCTATGTCCAGGAGAGTGTTGCAGTATTGTACATTGTTCGGGAACCTGCACAAGGACTGTTTGGAACCGTGACCGTTCAGTTCATTGTGACAGAAATGAATTCTTCAACAGAATCTAAAGATTTGACCCCTTCTAAAGGCTATATTGTTTTAGAAGAAGGTGTTCGATTCAAGGTACAGTGAGAACCTTTAATGAGAATGGAAGACTATCTTTAATATTTACAAAGTAATTTTCTCTTAGAGGAGAACCCCAAGTCTCTCTAGAAAGAAAAAAAAAAAAAAATACTCCCAGCTTAGATGATAGGTAAAGCCGTGACTACATTACTACGTGACAAGTGCTATAGTGCTGTGTGGTTCATACAGAGTGCAACTGGAGAAATTTTGCTGTTAACAGGGTACAGGAATATACAAATAATAAAGAAAATATACATATTGCTATTTTAAATTTTAAGCACATTTAAATGGTATACTTCATTTTATGTTTAAAAGAAACTCCAAGCCATTCTTTGTAAATGTTAAGCCCCAGCCAATCATTTTCCTTTTGCCACATGTTGAACCAAATTTGATTACTTACTTCATTCAAACTGCTTATTTGAGATCAGGAATAGTTTACTGGTGAAAAAATGCTGGGTTCGAGATTAATTACAAATGTGATCTATACTCATGGTTTACCTTCTAAAAACCTCTTTTTCTGTGTATTAGTAATTTCTGGTTCCTGCTACTAAACTTTAATTTTAAAACACAGTTTAAGTTTAAAATACCTAATTGCAATAGCTTTAGACATTTTTTTAAGCCAACTATATAAACTATTATAATTCTAAAATAATATATTTGATGCTATTTCATCTAAAACAGTCCATCCAGTAATTAATTTTCTTAATAATCAGTTTGTGTAAATAAACTTCAGCACATCTGTGAATGCATATTCATTTTCATATCCAATTTTTTCATGTTTTAGGCATTTAAAGTCTTTACTTGGTTTGCTGAAGGACATTTACAATTAAATCTTGAAATGGATATTTAAAAGAATCCAAATTTGAAGTATTTTATCAATTTGCCATTGCTTTATTTTTTCTTTTAAGACATTTTCTTTTTTTGTGTATTTTATATTTGTTTATTGTGGCTTTTTTCTTAAAAGACTCCTTTCACAGTGTGTTTAAAGACCTTTCTGTTCATTAGACAAATTAAATGTTAGAGCAAACTGGATTAAATAAATTTTTTAACCTACATAACAGCTTTTTTTCCACTTTTTTATTTAGGAGTATAAACCATAAAATACACAAATCATAACTGTATGGCTTAATGACTTTAAAGATATATATGCTCACATGTAATTGCCATTCAGATTAAGATATGTAACATTACTGTCACCCAGAACATTTCCTCTTGCCCCTTGCCCTTCCCAGAGGAAACTACTTTCTGATTTCTGTCATTGAAGACTCATTTTGCTGGTTCTTGAGCTTTGGACAAATAGGATCATACAGTGTGTACTCTTTTGTGTCTGGCTTCTTTCACTCAACATGATTTTTGAGATCTGTATAGTTGCACGTATATAACTAGTTCTTTTTTTTTATCACTGAGTAGCATTTTATTGAATAGATCATTATTTGTCTGTTCTCTTGCTGATGAACATTTGGGTTGTTTCTAATTTGTGCCTGCTATGACTGTAACTGTTTTTTAATAGTGAATCCCGGACTAGAATGAGATTAAGAAAGTTATGTGTCCAGGAAAGGACAAAAAGTTAGCAAACTTGAAAACGTAAATTTAATTTTTTAATCGATGTGATTTTTAAATGTCATAAATATTTATTTTTAGACATTTCAGTGCAATATGTCACAATATTGAAAATCCCAAAAGTAGTAACTTGAAATAGTTATAACCATCATATTATGGGCATCAATATTAAATGAAAAGAGGTGATTATTTTCCAAAATATATTATTTTGTCATCAAAAATGTTTAGTAAATTTCTCTATGTGTGTGTTGCAAAAATACTGTATTCTAGTAACTTTATCTTTTGATTTTGTTTTCAGGCCCTACACATATCTGCCATATTAGACACGGAACCAGAAATGGATGAGCATTTTGTTTGCACCTTGTTTAATCCAACTGGAGGTGCTAGACTAGGGGCGCATGTTCAAACCCTGATTACGGTTTTGCAAAACCAGGCCCCTTTGGGGCTATTCAGTATCTCTGCAGTTGAAAATAGGTATAGTTTATTCATAAGGAAATTATCACTTCTGAAGCTAAGTAGGGAATATTTTTTGACATAAGAAAATGCAGAAGAAAATTAATCTCTGATATTTTCAAAGAACTTTTAAAATGAACTGTAGAAGATACATTCAGAGAGGCCATTTGCTGTCTCATAACAGGGAACATTAAAAACCTAAACATGTCCTGTATAATGGTGTTATTAGAATTCCTATTTTCTCAGAATTTACACTTTCAGGTAAAAACCTACACTACTTTGTGTTTTTAAAATTAAAGAAAAGCAAGAAATAATATAAAATATACCTAGCTGCTCAAACCAAATGAATGACTCTTCAAACATATATTAACATGATTGTAGTTTTAAAATTTCCTCTGGAAGCTGACAAATATTTATATTTTATATCCTAAAATATTTTAACAGAACTAGTTTCATTAACATGGTAAGAATTTCCTGATTCATTTTTTCCCTATAAAATGTTTTTGATACATGTGTGAAGAAATTTAGGAATGACAGCTTTATTTCTTTTTTTAGAATATACAGTGTGAGGTTACTGAAGTTACTGATTCTCAATATTTTCTTATGATCATAGTATCAGAGTGTTGCATTTGTGCTTTTCAGAAAAATGTCTTCATAAATGAATATTTGTGAGGTTTAGAGTCTAGTCTTCTTGATGCATAAAATTTGTGAATCTCACCTTGGGTTGTGTAAATTTAAAAATGCACTAAGTATATGCTAGCAATGTGATATATATTTCAAATATGTAGAAATTATACTCTTTGTCTGCTTTCCACAATCCATTTGTTTCTTTTAGAGCCACCTCCATAGACATTGAAGAATCCAACAGGACTGTGTATTTAAATGTATCACGCACTAATGGCATTGATTTGGCTGTGAGTGTGCAGTGGGAAACAGTCTCTGCAACAGCCTTTGGCATGAGTACGTTTCATTTCTTATGAGAAAATAATTCTGTAACCAAGAAATATTGCATGTGTAAGATTTACATTTTTTTCCAGGAATTGTGTCTTATGGATCTGTCAGAAATGGAGAACAGATATCTAATTCTTTTATTGCATCTACAAATATTTATTGAGTGCTGGTCATGTGCCAGACATGGCACTGAGCTCATGGAACTTAGAATTTAGTGGGTGACAGAAATAAATCAAATGAGTAAAAATCAATGTGCAGTTTAAACTGTAATAAATGTTTTAAAGGGAAGATTCTAAGTGTTGAAAGAACACAGGAGAGTGCTTCCGAGGTGTATTGATCTTTGAACTAAAACGGAATGATGAGTGGGGGTTGATTATGCAAAGCACTGGTTTGGAGGAACATGAAGGTGAGAATGGAGACCTGTCAAGGCAGAAACCTGAGGTATAAAAAAAATATCATAAGTGAAGTATTTAAGAGTGGATAGTAGGCATGGAAATAAGAAGAAGTTGTGCTTGGATAGCTCAACATGACCGGATCATTCAAGAACATAAAGAATAGCTTGTGGATGTCATTCATTATCCTAGAGTTAATGGAAAGCCTTTGGGTGGTTTTGGCATGGAAGAGGGTTACCATGGGGATATGTGATATGGTATAATCACATTTGGATTTTGAAATTGTTATTCACAATGTCATGTAAAGAATGGGTTGGTACAGAAGAGAAGAGAAGATGCTGGGAGATAAGATGATGGTAGTTTAGACTAGGTGATGGGTTGGATGTGAGGGTGTGGGAGAGGGAGGTACCAGAGCTGACTCCTAGGTTTCTACCTTGTGCAGTTGGGTGATAGGATCATGCTATTCACTAAGAAAGGGAATTCTGAAAAAAGGAAGAGGTGTTGTGTTATTTTGGCGAGGGGAATAAAATAAATGTGGTTTAACACATTTTGAGTTTTGAATTACTTTTGAAAATAAATTTCTCTAGATTCAAAGGAAGGTATCTATCTGATGGAGAGAAAACCCTGGGAATCTTTATCTATGTATATTGTATTTAAAGTTGTGGAAATTGATATAATAATCTGAATAGAAATGCTGAAGATAGAGAATGGAAGAGGATCCAGACTAAACTCCAAGAAGACTGAAACTGAATGGCTAGGCATAGACGATGACCTGGCAAAGGAGACTTAGAAGACCTGGTGAGAAATCTAGGAGGATAGAGGATGGCAGACACCAGAAGAAAAGTGTTTTAAAATGGAAAGAGAAGTAAACTGTGTCAGCTGCTGGTGCGATGTCCAGTAAAATGAGAACCCGAAAAATAACCATGATAGTTAGCAATTAGTGACCATAGAAGGCATAAAAGGCATAGAAGGCATTAGTGACCATTGCAAGAGCTATTTGTATAGAGGGATGGAAATTTAATAATATTTCGAGTGGAGGTGAAAGAATAGAGACCTCAAATTTATTTCAAGAAATTTGGCTGGCAAGATAGGACCTAGAAAAGGTAGTGATGTGGTGTGGGATTCAGAAGGTTTTTTGTTTGTTTAGTTTGGAGAGACCTAAGTGTGTGTTAACTTGGATGGGAAAGGCCTAGTAGGTAAAGAAAGATTGACTATTTAGCAGACAAAAAGATAATTAAAAGTGATGTGATGCCTAGAAGACAGATAGAGATGGGATACAAAAAAAAAAAAAAAAAAGAAAGATTATAGTTTCTAATTCAGAGTTCTCTCATTATTGTTGGGCTTTGTGCGTGTTTTTTGGAAGTATTTTGAGAGTATATGTTGGAGATTTTTAAATTTCTGTAGAGGTTGCTTATTCTTTATTCACTATCTTCCTGAGTTGTTGTAGGGAAGCATTTGTCCACGTTAGGACCATTCAGGACTCATGAAAAATCTGGGGCGCACCGTTAAAAGATAGTAAAATAGGAATTTAAACTGTTGGATTTTTAGGGAAAGAATCGTTAATGGATATTACATATAAGGCATTGACGTTATATTCTCCTGAACTGGTAATCTTGAAATGATCGATCATTTACAGGGAACCTGGGTTTCAAGCTTGATGTCTGTTGTTGCTGTGTCATGTTCACACCATTAGCCAAAGTTCAAAAAAATACTTTTTTTGGGAAATGGTCGCATTCATAGATCATAGACACCTTTTTTGTAGTTATTCTTCACTAGAGAGGAGTTTTATGGGTTTTTTCTTTCTTTCTTTCTTTCTTTCTTTTTTTGGTAGTACAGAATTTTAGGACATGTACCAGTTATTATAGTTTGATAAAACCTTGACAACCTTTTGAAGTATGTGAGTCTGTGTTGGCATTCTTATAACATATAAAATGTAAAGTGAGAAATTAGATGAGCATAATTTCAAATTAATAACATAAGTTTCAAAACCTAACATTTAGCATGTTTCTATAAATTATATTTATTATTTTAAAATTTCTCAGTTATATTTTCATCATCTTTATAAAAGTTGACAAAAACCATGTTCAGCATATTTCTCTTTGAATTATACATACATATAGTATTTATTTTTAAATACACCTTGGAAAAGTCTACTTGGGTATAAGATGAAACAGAGTATTAACAATTTTTCTTGTTTTTTTTAGATCGTCATTTGCAGTTATTTTTAAATTCCCTAGCTTGTCTCTTTTCTCTTTCTCATACTCACGCAAACATGCACATCAAGAAAGGATCTTCATTTGCAGTAACAAACTCATTAGTCTCCCCATTTGAGCAATCAATTAGAACAGATAAGGTTTGGATGGGATTTTACACTAGTAAATCATGATTTATGTTTTTCAGGGGGAATGGATCTTGTGTTTTCCATATTTCAAACTTTTTTGGATGAATCGGCTTCTGGCTGGTGTTTTTTTCCTTTGGAAAATTCAATATATGGTATCATGTTAAGAAAATCGTCTTTTACTGTTTACCGATGGCAAGGGATTTTTATTCCAGTTGAGGTAAACAACACTTATTTTATAGTGCACAAAATAAAATGTACAGATAAGTTTTGGGTGTAACATGAATTACTGTTATTCTTATTTTTCTTTTCCTAGGATTTAAATATAGAAAATCCTAAAACTTGTGAGGCCTTTAATATTGGTCTTTCTCCCTACTTTGTGATTACTCACACAGAAAGAGAAGAAAAGCCTTCTGTTAACAGTGTATATACATTCACATCTGGATTTAAATTATTCCTGGTAAAAAAAAGAAATCTTTATTTTTTAATAGATTGTTTAGTTTAGATTTGTAAGATTGGTCAAAATGGAAGATAATGTATGCTGTATGTTAATATGAAAAAGGACTTTTTGCAAGCTGATGTATACATTTTAGCAAGGTATCTTAATCCAGGAACATTTTTGTCTTTTGAAATGACACTTAGGTATGCACACCTAGAGATCAGAATTTTCAAGCTTGAACTGCAAATACAAACTCATACTATTAGTATATTCAATGCCTTTCTTAAAGTCTCCTGTAAATCTTTATTCCCACTCTTCTGTCTTCCTTGCAGGTACAAACAATCATTATTTTGGAAAGTTCTCAAGTAAGATATTTTACTTCAGACAGTCAAGATTATTTAATTATTGCAAGTAAAAGAGATGACTCTGAATTAACTAAGGTATGATTCTTTTAAAATCCTTTTAAAAGACAAAGAAACTCCTTTTCTTTTTAATATCATAATTGAAATTTATCAAAAATACAGTCTATAGCTTTAGAATAAAAGAAAACCATGATTTGATTGTGGTAAATGGTAAAGTATTAAATAGAATGTGAATATTAATTAGTTACAACTAATTTTTAAGTAATAGAGTTATAAATATTACATTGTCTTTAAGACCCAAAGCAAATGTAATAATAAGGAGGAATATTTAATTAGAATTTAACTGAGCTGGAAAACATTGTGGAGAAAAATCATACAACCGGACAGATGGTATCAGTAAAAATTCATGATTAACATTGCCATATGGACATTCAGCATCACCACAGAAATCCCACATTTCTCTAATAAACTAGGTTCTTGTAATCCGGGTAATGCTTATTTGATCATTTTTGTCATTCCCCAAACTTCTGTACTGGCTTCTCATCTCCTCATTTTCAGCTAATAGACTTGTTGAAATGAAAGTGACCAGAAGGAAGATCACTCATCTTCCCAACACCAAATTCAAAAACCCACTTGAAACCCAGGCTTATTCCTCATTTCTGTTAGAATGGAGGATGTGTCCCTTCTATAAAAGCCAGACATCTCACACCGGTGCCCCTCTTGTCTTCATAAGGTTTAGTTATTCCCTTCATCTCTGGCATCTTTTTCCCTCTCTCTCTTGACTATTACAATCAGTATAAATGTTCTAGAATCGCCCAGCTTAGAAATAAATTCCTCCCCGATCTCATCCCCTTTTAGTTTTTGTTTCATGTCTTTTCTCCCATCTATAGTAAGACATTTTGATAGAATGATCTCTTTGCTTTGTCTTTACTTACTTGTGCTCACTGATGACAACTGGGTGGCCAAATTCAGTGGATGTTTTTCTATTATTATCATGTATGTCGTCAGCATGTGACAGTCACCTCATTCTCAAATTTACTTACTTTTATTTTTTTATTTCAAAGTATTAAAGGAGTATAAATGTTTTGGTTATGTGTATTTCTTTTGTAATGGCTCTAAGTGTGCCAATCACCCAAATAGTGTTCACTGTACCCATTTGGTAGGTTTTTGCCCCTCCCATCATCCCGCCTCCCTCTGCTTGATTTCCACTAAGTTTTACGTTCCTCTGTGGACAGATGTGCTCATCGGTTAGTTCCAGTTTAATATTGAGTACATGTGGTGTTTGTTTTGTGGTACTTCACTTAGGATAATGGTCTCCATTCCATCTAATATGTTGCAAAAGGCATTAAGTTATCCTTCTTCATGACTGAGTAGTATTCCACAGCATACACATACCACATTTTGTTAATCCACTCATGAATCATTGGGAACTTGGGTTGATTCCACATCTTTGCAATTGTGAATTGTGCTGCAATAAACATTGGAGTACAGGTGCCTTTTTGATAAAATGACTTTTTTTCCTTTGGGTAAATACCCAGTAGTGGGATTGCTGGATCAAATGGTAGGTCTACTTTTAGTTCTTTGAGGAATCTCCATACTGTTTTCCATAGAGGCTGTACTATATCACTGGCCCACCCAAGTAATTCCTTCCTTTTTGGATCTTATTAACTATTAGGAAAAGGCAAACAATAAACATCAGTAATTGAATAAATGCATGATTATAAAATGAGACAAGTGCTGAAGATGACAATTAGGATGGTCTGATAGAGAATTATGAAAGTATTAGGGAAATCAAGTTAGATGTAATGTCTGGCTCAAAGTTCCTAATTGTTGACTGAATAAATATAGTTCTTTGTGAAATTGACTAGCTTGTATAAGGAACCAGGTACAGTTTGAATTGCCTTTTAATTTTAAATATATGAACACTTGCCCTGAAAGTATAAGCATTGTGTGCATTGACTGCCACTATGGGCACAAGAAAGGTTTAGGTGTTTCTCTGTATTCTCTTGCTTGAACTGTTGGTGATGATATTACAGCATTAGAAAGTTTCTTATCTGGTTCTAAATTTTTCATATTTAATTTAATTCTCTTCTGTTTTGGCTTTCCCTTTCCTTTCTGTTACCAACTCCTGCCCAGATGTATACGATATTGATTTCTTTCCAAATAACTTCTCTTTCATTCATTCTGCGTGTGTGTGCTCATGTGTGCACACACACAGATAAAAAGGAGAGAGCAGTGAGGGAGCATCAGTTTTGGTATTTTCTCATTTATGAAAGTATCCTCCTAAATAAATAAAAGGGTCCAGGAGAGTAAACACATGATATTGGTTAAATTCTCACAAGCGCTAAATTCCTAGTCATAAAGAGTTTTGTATTTGAACATTTTCTACAGGTCTTCAGGTGGAATGGAGGAAGCTTTGTGCTGCATCAAACCCTTCCTGTCCGAGGAGTGCTGAGCATGGCCTTGTTCAACAGAGGAGGCTCTGTGTTCTTAGCCATTTCCCAGGTTAATGCCAGGCTAAATTTGCTTTTATTCAAATGGTCTGGCAGTGGCTTTAATAACTTTCAAGAGGTGCCAGTCCGTGGGACAACACAAGTCGAGGCTTTATCTGCAGGCAATGATATTTACTTAATCTTTGCCAAAAATACCTTTCTAGGTGAGAAGATACAGTATTTGTAATGCATATATAGTTATTATGGAAATCATTTAGCATTCAGATGGTATGTTTTATATGAAAATGCTGTTGTAATAATTTTTTAGCTAATCAATAGAATGTTCCTTGATAGATGATAAGTATTAACAGCTATAAATGTCTCTTGGGAAAAAAATTTAAGCACTATGCCCATAATCTTGTGGTGTTCTGACTTACTATTTTAAAGTTATACTAAAATAAAATTGGAAGTGGGTAGGTAAAGTTGAAAGATCCATAAAGATTTTATACCCCAAGTGAAAGTAAATAATTTTATATGAATACACTTAGGGTGCCATGAATATTTTATAGTATTCATAAATGGTGTTTAACAACTTTTGATGACTGTTTAAAATATTCTATGAATAGAAATTTGCTTTATTCTGCTTAGTGGAACTTTTATAAAATTTCAACATTCCTAAAAAATAAAAAATATTATCATCCCTTCTCTTTCTTTAGCATTAGATCATGGTTAATGGCTAACAATGTATTTACTTCAAGTGGTGAATGCACTTTTGAAACACTTCTTACTAAGCTGTATTTTTGTTAAACTAAATGGATTCTGAGGAAATTTGTTTTCAAATTAAATTTAATATTTTTATTGTAGTTTTACTGTGCAATTTTGTCATTTTTTTTCCTGTAACTTTTGCTTTAAGATTTGACTTCTATTATTGTAGGAGATCAGAATTCAATTGATATTTTCATCTGGGAGACAGGACAGTCTTCTTTCAGATATTTTCAATCCTTGGATTTTACTTCTGTTAATAGGATCCACTCTTTCACACCAGCCTCGGGAATAGGTAAGGACTTTTCAACTGCTCACCAATCCTAAAGGCAGTGTGGAAAGCCAGAATGATTTTAATCTCATAAATTAGATTAATTGTCACATTGCCAGACACTGGATATTTTAATAAGAATGTAAAAATCAAGATCTTTATAATAATTCTTCCAGAAGTCTTAGAATGTTTTGAAATTCTATGGGCATTGTGCATGAGAGTAATCAGAATGGCTACAATATGGAGGAAAATATTAGTGAAGACTAAAGACAGCGAAAAGAAGAGTGATATTAAATATATATTTTTAAAATATGAAAGTATGCATATGAGGAGAGCAAGTTTTTGCATTTAGAATTCTTTTTTTAAGTCAGAAAATGACTAGGAGAACTCTGCCATCCTCGTTTACTCTACCAGCCTCCTCCACAGTCTGAAATCCTTTCCTGGTCTTCTCCACTTTAACCCACACATCGGAAACATAAGCAATGTTTTTAATCACTATGGTTCCAGAAACAAAGTCTGTTCATGAGAACCCAAGGTCTGGAGGCTGTAGGATTATTTTAGGGTTGGCAAGGAATCACTTGGGTGAGCCGGGGATAAAAGAAGCGGAGTCCAGCTGGCATATGTGCTTGACAAGCTGCCACGCAGGCCAAGTGTCAGCAGTGTGGGAAGGAGACACAGTCAGTGGATCATCGTGTCTCCTGTAGAGGTGTCTGGAGGAACTTGGAACCCAAACCTGAGTGGCTCCGCAGGAGAGTCTGTGTGAACCTCAGCCCTGCTCTTAAATTGAGACATGGCAATTCTATGAATTAAACAGCACACAGTTATCAATTAGATATTATATTTAAAGGCTTACTATTTGGTTGGAGAAGCAAGAAAAAATATTTAGACACTAACTCAAGGTGGAGAACCAATACCGTTTGCTCTGCGAGGGGTAGAATTGGGGTGGTTAAAAGATCTAAGAAGGAGTTTGAATTATGTCTGGGTGAATTGGCAGGAAATATGTTGGGCAGGGAGAAGGATCTGAGCAAAAGAGAAAGACAGAAGTGTTTATCGTGTCGAGGGCACCATTGGCAGACAGGAGTGCTGGGGACAGAGGATTCGATCGGAATGTCATGGTGCTGCGGTTGGAGACACACACTGGAGCCTGCAGAAGAGGACCTGGAATGGCAGGCCAGGATTTGCCTGTGCCTCAGATCGCCCAGAAGGTTTCACACATTTTAGTATTAGGAATTTTTCTCCCTCTTAAAAGTTTGAGGACCTCAAAGAACTTTGGTTTGTATCCATTATATCTATTGGTATTTTTTGTATTAGAAATTAGAACTGAGAAATTTAAAAGATGTTTCTAATTTATTTAAAATGACAATAATATACTTATTATGTATAAATGTAAATAACATGTTTTTTTTATTAAACCTGTATTTTCCAAAACAAAAAACCTTTGTGGAAAGAGTAACATTGGTTTTTTTTCCAGTTTTTAAAAATTTCTTTAATGTCTGGTTTAATACATGACATCTGGATTCCCTTTTTAAACATAATTAATTAACTTATCTTTTCCACTTTACTGAGGTATGATTTACAGATAAACATTGTCTATATTTAAGGTGTACCATGTGATGTTTTTGTTTATGTATGTATTGTGAAATGATTCCCTCGATCAAGATAATTAACCTATCCATCACTTCACATATTTGCCTTTTTTTTTTTTTTTTTGGCAAATGCTACTCTCTTAGTAAATTTCAAGTATATAATACATTATTATTAACTATAGTTACCATGCTGTGGATTAGACCTGCAGGACTCACCCATCTTATAACTGAAAGTTTGTACCCTTGACCAACGTCTCTCATTTCCCCCATCCTCCGTCCTTTGGCAAACACTGTTGTAAACTCTGTTTCTGTGAGTTTGACTTTTTTTAGATTCCACAAATAAGCGAGATCATGCAGTAGTTGTCTTTCTAAGTCTGGATTCTCATATCTGCATCTGCATTCAGTCTATTGCAATATTATCAGTCATATAGCCTCTGGAGAATTCTGTACACTTATAAAAGAATGAGAGTGAAGTAGACAAACAATGTCTTAGTATTATTATGAAAATAGTTTGGACCTCAGAGAGCCTCTGAAAGTGTTTCAGAGGCTCTTCGTGGCCACACTCAGAGCACTAATGAGGTAGACAAACCCTTGAAGATATTTCAAAGGCCAGTGATGATCAAAGACATGTTTTATTACTCCTCCTAGCTTCGGTGTATGGAATATGCTGGATGTAGTAACTCGCAACTGCCCAGGCAAAAGTCGAAGGGGGCCCTGAGCTGGGGTGAGAAATCGGAAATGAAAATTATTGTGGGCAAGAGAAATTAGAAATGAAGTTACGACAGCACTTGATGACTTTTCAGATGTGAGGAGCAAAAGTTATCACACCTTGGCAACTGGGAGGAAAGATTAGTATTGAAATTAGGGAAAGATATAGGAAAAATATCTTTAGTGGGAAATGTGATAAGCTTGGTTATAGGCGTCTTTAGTTCAAGATGATAGAGAAGCACCTGCGGGTGGTTAGAGGTGTAGAACTGAAATCAGAAGGAAATCAGAGGTAGAGGTTTATATTTCAGAAACATTGATGCATGAGGATAGTTGAACTCACAAAAGTTAAAATATATAGAGTAAGTTATAATGATTGAGATGACTAGAGGATTTGGGACAAATACAGGAGACTATTTTTGCAGTTTTCTCCTTAGATGCCTGACTGCTGCTTTCTCTATCAGGCATTGCAACCTTTAGGCACTGCTAGCTTAAGTCACCTCAGCCACTACCAGGAATCAGAGGTTATTTACCTCTGATTTTCTAACTACTATTTTAAATTTATAAATCATAATTATATTTATGGAGCATAATGTTTTGCTATATGTATATGATGTGGAATGATTAACTCAAGATAATTAACACATCCATCACCTCACTCACTTCACATTTTCATGGTGATACATTCAAAATTTACTTTCTTAGTTACTTTCGAATATACAACATGTTATTATTGACTATGGTCATCCTGCTATGCAATAGATCTCAAAACTTATTCCTCCTGTCTAGCCAAAAGTTGGTACCCCTTAACCTGCAACTCCCCATTCTCTTGTCTTCCTCCCTCTGACAACCACCATTCTACTCTCTACTTCTAGGAACTCAACTTTTTAAAGTTGCTCTGGGGTTGAGTGGGGTTGGCTGTGCTCTGAGGTCTGGTGAGACCTTTGGCACCCTTTGTGTGTAGCTGTTTTTAGTCTGTGGTCCAAGAGAGGCTCTCAGCACCACTCCCACATTCTGAGATATTCATGAGGGTATTCTTGTCCATCCATGGATAGTTGCTAGTTAGATTTCTCTGGGAAATGGTGGAGCCAGAGAATTCCTATTCCACTATCTTGCTGATGTTATTCTATTTACCTTTCATTTTTTATAGATAGTTTATATGTCATTGTACTTTGTTTCCATGTTTTCTACTCTTTCCTTCTCAGCCCTGTGGAATGTCCATACCACATTCTCCCTATCCGTAGACACTTCCCATTGGGACTATTACATTGCTTTCTGGCCTCCACACTGTCTTCCTTTTACCATCAGAGTCCTGCACATGTCTCTGTTCTGCTCATCTTTTCCTTAAATAACTTCTCTTTACATCACCAACACTCAGGTCATGAATCTGTGATGCTATCCTATGATACAACTTGGGTGACATTTTACATTCACCCAATAAATGATTTACTGTTATCTGTTATCTTTCATAATGCATGTGTTTAGTTTTTATCTATTTGTCCTTTAATTTTTTGTCTTTATTATTTTTGCTTCTCTTATAACTCAAGTTTTCAAGTGGACTAACTGTATCTCCTTGAGTCACTTATTATTATTCAAAATAGTTGCCTAATGAATGTTTTTAAGGATGATGAGTGCTGCCTGAATGGGCCCTTAATTAAAGTTATAGAATTCCCTTAAAAGATTTTTTAAAAATATAATAGGCATACTTTCTAAAAGAATTTGTAAAAAATTATGCCAGAGGCTTGTTAAGGGACCCATTGTGAGGTCTTTTTATTTCTTTTGTTTCTGTGACTTGAGGTTGTAGAAGTATGAAAAGATTGTAGGTAGTTATTTAGAATGGCTTATTATAGATGCCCTGAAAGCTGAAATTATGCATTAAATAATGTTCAGGACTTTCTTATTTAGAATGTGTCAAATATTTTATTAAAAGTAATAGATTGGAGCTATAACTGTGAGGATCACATATTTATTCTGGTTAATGACTTGACAGAGATTGTTGGGTAGTGACTGAATTCTTTAAATGGAAGAGGAAGAATGAGTATGACAAAGACTACAAGGACACGTAAACTTATCTTCCCCTTCACCCTTCTCTCTTTTATTAGTTAATAGATATTTTTAAGTGCCAATTATGTGCCAAGCACAGTAGTAAGCCCTGGGGAAACAAAGGTAAGCAAAAGCACATATGGTCTCTGCCCTGAAGGAGTTTAACATGTAGTAGGGAAGACAGATATTACGTAAAATCACACAAGTAAGTTTCTAGCTATAAACAGATAAGTGGCATGAGAAAATGGAATGAAATACTCTCGTAACACAAAATGAGAGGACTTGCCATGGTCTAAGAGATGCCCAGAAAGCTTTCTTTAAGGAAGAATCATTTAATTGAGAACTCAGGTGAAGTAGGAGTTAATGAGACAAAGAATTGATCATGGGGCAGGCCCTAGGCAAAGGGCAGACCATGTGCAAAGAGGTCAGGTGATGGTGGTGAGCTCTTAGAGAAGGACCAGAAACGGGCCATTGTGGCCCAAACACAGGCAGTGAGGAAACAGTGGTACTGAGTGTAACCAAATGTATATAATTAGATAAATCAGATAGGGACTTAAAGGATTATGGTCTTTATCCTAAAAGTATTGGGATGCCCTTTATGAGAAGGTGATGAGGAGATGAAGACAGAGAGCCCCAGGGGTAGGGAGACAGAGAGACTCTGTGTTAGTGTATGTGTATGTGTGTAAGTGTGTTTTAAAAAGGGAGCTTTTGCTGCCATAGCAAACAAATTTAGAAGTTAGTAAGACAAGATGTCTGAAAAGAAGCTGGAGGCTCATACTTTAGAGATGCTGAATGGTTGAGCTTGGAAAGTGGTAGGTGATGCAGGTGGAAAATCAGAGAAGTAGAGTGATTCAGAAAATGTCTCACAAGTAGAATCCACAGGAGATGATAGATTAGATATGGGGGTAGGTGAGAGAGAGGATGTCAAAGATGAGCCCTAATTTCTTGCAATTAGTAGATGGATGGTAGTTCTATAACTTTTACGGTGATTGCTGGGGGAAGACCAGTTTTTTTAGGGAAGAGATAATAAGTTTGGGTGGTATATGTTAAATTTGTTCAGAGTAACTGTTACTGGTTGTAGCTTAAAAGAGAATCCACAACTGTTGATACACATTGGCAGTTCGTAAGTATAAAAGGTTATTTCACTCCAGGCAAAGATGATCTTGGTTGACATGGTAGAATCAGGTAACCTCAAGGGATGTTGAGATCCACCTGAGTTTGTTCTTTACTGTGGGTCTCCAGTTTTACAAAGCTTTATGAAAAATATATGGCCATTTAAAATTCAAGCCTATTAATAACACCTTTCTTGATGATCTTTACCTTTTATGCAACATTTACTAAACTGCACTAGCACTTACATTAATTACTATAAATAAACATGATCAGTAGTTCTTAATATGTAAGAGTAAGGATATGGGGTTTACCATTGTAACCTATGGGCTAAAATTTTAGAATAGATCGTGCTGTCTTGTTCTTTGTGTGATTTTAATATTTAATCAGTCTTACTTGATATCTTTATGTTCCAATGTGTTTCGGCAAATATTGGAATATGTGCACGTTTCTCTATGATTTCTTATTGCCCCGCAGTTTTAAGTCTGAAGATTATTTAGTAATATATACAACATAGTAAGCCCCCTTCCTTTGTAACCTGTGTAGATATAAATATGTGCCAATGCTTTGAACTATTAAAAGCATGATTTCCTGATAACATTTCAAATAGGATTGCAGACTATACTCCAAGTCATAAATTTGTTCTATTATCCTTTGGCTTAATTACCTTGAAAAATTCATCAAGTGAAGATAATTAGCATGAATAATTCTGTCTCTACTTACTATTGAAAAATTAAATGTAAAACAACAAATATCTAATGTAGGGAAATTATTCAATATACTTTGGAGATCAACCCTATAGGTTATTGTCTATGCATTAAGTTATAAACTTCAATATCATGAAGGAACATATAAAACTGTATAATACTATAAATACAGTATGAGATTGTCAAGATTTTTTAAATATTTTTACATTGCTTATAACTGTCAGTTGTGAATTCATGTGGATTGTAATTGCAAAGGAATATATAAAAGTGAAACATTTAATGATGGGATTATGGTTATTTTTCACTTTAAAAAATATCCTACTATGCTATTCAATAAATAAATACTAAGATGACAAAATTTGTGGGGGTTTTACCAGCTAGTGATTTCTTTTTTTATCAAATGGATATGCATACATTGTCAGGCTGGTTTGATCATCCCACAGCATTTAAAAGCTATTATTTACATTCTGTTATTTCAGACATTGAATCATATTTAGTTACCTCAAATCAAAATGGAACTTTGAGAGTTAGAAAGGTTTTGCTTTGAAACCCATACAGGGAGTGTGGAAGGTGACAGTTTACATTTCACTTGAGTTGCCTTTTCTTTCCTTCCTGCAGTTCACATACTTCTCATTGGCCAAGATATGTCTGCTCTTTATTGCTGGAATTCAGGACTGAATCAATTCTCTTTTGTTCTGGAAGCCCCTTCTGCTTACGATGCAGCTTCTGTTACAGTAAAGTCCCTTAATTCAAGCAAGAATTTAATTGCTCTAGTGGAAACTACCCACTCGCATATATATGAGCTAGTTTACATCTCCAGCCAGTCTGACTTTATTCCTAGGTAGGTTCGACACTTTATGCTATGTGTCTTTATGCTTACCGTAATTTTGTATGGCACCTAATTTCTAAGTTTTTATTTAGTGACTGAAAAATATACAAAATATAAGAACTATTTATCAGACAGAAATCTGGTTATTATGTGTATTTCTAATATCTATTCCACCAAGTTAATCACTATCATATGAATATTTTGGATTAAAATGGATTAATAAGTAATATGAAATGTGATTCATCTAAACTTTTAATATTGATCAATGTAATGATAATTCTATGAGTAATCTACTATGTATATGTCTTGAATTTGTCATAGTTGACTTATATATATTTCTTATGCTAGTTCAGGTGAGCTGATATTTGAACCTGGTGACAAAGAAGCTACAATAGTGGTAAATATCCTTGATGATATAGTTCCAGAGGAAGAAGAATCCTTCAAAGTTCAGCTTAAAAATCCCAAAGGAGGAGCAGAGATTGGTATTAATGGTTCTGTAACAATAACTATTCTGTCTAATGATGATGCCTATGGAGTTGTTGCCTTTGCTCAGGTAATGATACAGAAGATCCCACACTTACAAGTCAAAATTATTTATTTATTCTATTTATATATTAGCTGTTATTAGCACTTAGTGAGTCATACTTTGAGTATCTTCAGCCTTTCTCTCTTTCCTTTCCCCTGCCTCACCTGCTACGCTTCATCCAAAGGTAAATTCTACTGACATCTTGTAATTTACAGTTTTACACATTAGACTTTCTGAGTCAACTTGTCCTAATCTTTTTTCTTTTTTTTTTTGGTTCTGATTCCTTTTATAGAATTGAATTTGAAATGTTACCACTTGGTCTTGTTCCAGGAGTTTGGCTCTGCCATTAGCTCTGTTACATGAGGGCAATAATGAAATGGATTCTAAATACACTGTGCTATGTGGTGTCACACACATCATGTGCAAATATATTATTGTGCTATTATGCCTTTGTTACTTTTGTGGAGATGGAGAGGGGAGAGGGAGAGAGAGAGAGAGAGAAGGGGGATTTGGGAGAGAGATTTGTAACCATATGTGCATTGTACACATGTAGATGGTTTTTCTCAAGGAAGGAGAGCCATACAAATCTTCCCAGGTCACTCCCATGCCCAGACTTCATATTTCTTTATCAACAAGCAAAAGACATCCATTTATTTACATCATTTCCTACCATTTGCAAAATGTATCCTGACTTCTTAACTGCAGTGATAGCTGCACTTATTATGTACCTTTCTCTGAAATATTTTGCATCCAAGGAAAACATAACTCAAATTGGCTCACATACTAAGCATGTCCACAGAGAAGGTGGGCTCTGGGGTTGGTTGGATACTCTACCCTGTCACCATGGCCCAATTATTTTCATCTCTCCACTTTGCCATCTTCCTTTGGTTGTTCGACAGCTGATGTTATTGTTAGGACTACTGTTTTCTTGTTCGTGTCCAGTGGGAAAGAAATGCTTTACATGACTCTCAAAGTAAGGAAGAAATTTCCAAAAATCTTTTAGAAAATGCCTTGTGTCTCATTGGCCAGAACTGGGTAACAAGCCCACTCACTCATTAATTCATTCATTAATTCATGTAGCAGATACTTAATAAACACCTACTATGTACCAGATGCTATTTATTTCAGATACTAGAGTCATGTTAGAAAATAAAACAGTGAGAGTCTTTATTCTCATGGTCTTTAAATTTTTGAAAGGGCAAAGGGAAACAGACAATAAACAAAGACATAAGAAAATATGTCTTACTCTTGATGGTGGTAAGTGCCATGGAGAAACAGTAGGCAGGGAAGGCAGATGGAGAGTGCAAGGGAAGGAGTGGAGGTTGTATGTGAAGAAACTGAAAATAGGATGATCAGGGAGGGCTGTATGGAGTAAGTGGCAGAAGGGCAGAGACCTGTAGGGGATGAGCGGGTGAGTTTGGTGCCTACCTGGCGTAGGAGCATTTAAGGCAGAGGGTCCATCCACAAGGGCAGAGGCCCTGCAGTGAAGCCTTGCCCATCCCCATCTGGAGGAAAAAGGAGGCCACTGTGGCTGAAGTCAGTGTACAAGGGGGAGGTGAGGTCCAATAGGTGAAGGGCCAGGGTTCTGTGTCAGGGACCCATATGACCACCCACAGTTTCAATGATTCACTAAGGGGACTCATAGGACTCAGCACTTTGTCATACCCACAGCTATAATTTATCACAGCAAAGAATACAAAACAATGTACCTTACTGTGGGAGGGTGGTGAAGGATGAAAATCTACCTGTTGAGTACAATGAACACTATTCTGATGACGAGTACACCAAAAGCTCTGACTTTAGCATGATAAAATTTATCCGCATAACGAAAAACACTTGTACCCCCTGAATTTTTTGAAATAAAAAAGAGAAGAAAAATAAATAAAAAATTAATTTTCCAAAAAAAGAAAAAAGAATACACTATAAAATCATCAAAGGGAAAAAGCTCATGGGTGAAGTCCAGAGGAGGACAAGTGCAGGCTTCCAAGAGTCCTCTCCCAGTGGAGTCACACAGGACATACTTAATCTCCCCAGCATCGAGGAGTCACAACATATGTGAAATGTCGCCAATCAAGAAAGCTCACTAGAAGCTCAGCACCCAGGGTTTTAATTGGGGGCTGATCCCATAGGTACCTTCTGCCAGGCACATACCAAAATTCTAGACTCCCAGAGGGAAAACAGATGTAAAAACCACATTGTACAGTTTAGGCACAGGATGCCACTTAGCAGTTCAGGAAATGGTGGTAACACTCCCAAGATCCAATTTCCCAGATACTAGCCAAAGGCCAACCTTGCTAGAAGGCCTTTTTAAGTAGTCAGGCCTGAGATGTTAACACTTTCTCTCTGCAAAGCTCCTTAGCATCTTAATGAATTTGACCTCTGAGGTGACTGGGGAGCCTTTGAAGAAGGTAGGGTAGAAGAGTGACATGATCTGACTTACATTTTAAAAGGAACACTCTGGTCATAGTATTGAGAATGGATTGTAAGTGGGGAAGG
>RJWJ010006587.1:28973-61947 GCA_004363605.1 Indri indri | reverse complement strand
TCAGCCTAGCTCACAGCAACCTCAAACTCCTGGGCTCAAGCAATCCTACTGTCTCAGCCTCCCGAGTAGCTGGGACTATAGGCATGTGCCACCATGCCCGGCTAATTTTTTCTATATATATTTTTAGCTGTCCAATTAATTTCTTTCTATTTTTGGTAGAGACAGGGTCTCGCTCTTGCTCAGGCTGGTCTCGAACTCCTGAGCTCAGAACAATCCGCCC
Organism: Indri indri; assembly: GCA_004363605.1. Lineage (NCBI taxonomy): Eukaryota > Metazoa > Chordata > Mammalia > Primates > Indriidae > Indri > Indri indri. The sequence continues at coordinate 61,727 of RJWJ010006587.1, read as the reverse complement.
GCCTCGGCCTCCCAGAGTGCTAGGATTACAGGCGTGAGCCACCGCGCCCGGCTGAATTATACAATTAAAATGCATGCATTTATTATGTGTAAAGTATACCTCAGTAAAGTTAAATTTAAAAGAGAATTAGAGTTCTAATTGGAAAATCAAATATATTGTACACTGATAAAATATTTTGGTCCTGATGAAATTCCTGCTTTAAAAACACACATAATCAGCATCTTTCTAACCTAAGTTGAAAATTTAGGATGGCCAATTCAAAATAAAGTAGATAAAAATTCCAGGAAAACCTTACCAGAGACCAACCAAAAGCAAGTTGCTTAACACATTTTGAAATAGTCTATGGACCTTTGTACGATCCTGAATCCTTGTTGGAAAAGAATAGTGTAACAAGAAATAAGTGGGCATGTTAGAAAATAGAAAATTAGGCTGAACAATAGAATGGAGTCCTCTTTGGTCCTTAGTTTACAACCTCTTCCTTGAGCAACGATGATGTTTCTGGTCTACCGAAGTAGTTACCAGACACAAAGCTTATACAGCATTAACCTTGTTTCCCTTATTATATTGTACTCTTCCTCAAGAACAGCCAGTGACTCTATCTTGTATTTCTTTTGTTATCACCCAAGTGCTATGGACAACTGATACTCTGACTTCAGTTATTTATGAATTTACAAGTATGCTGCAGAAATGAAAAAGGGGTGAAGCACTACTATAACCAGCTAGCTAGTCTACTTAGCCAAAACAAAGCAATCAGAATTATGCTCAACAAGTAGGATGGGCTAAGACAATAACAATTATTACCCACATATAGACTGAATAAGAAATGTTAAATAGATGTAGAGTGGAAAAAGATATCGTGGGGGCAATGAGGCAGAAGGGGCAGGGGGAGGGTTGTGATGGTTGTGGTAGATTCAAGAATCAAATCATGGGAGTGTTAGCATTCTTTTAATTGACTACCTTTAAGGAGATTTAAAGGCATAACAAATGAAATGAGGCAATATGAGTGAGCCCTCGATAAGACAGATATATTTAAGAAATAAGTAGCAAAAAACAAGGAAGAGTATTTGTTACCTTGATATAAGCCATTTGACAGAGTTTTCATTTTACACATTTAAATAAAAAGTCAATGCCTTCTTAATAATATACCAGTATAAATCAGTCAATTATTAATAATGTTTAACATGACATGGACTACCTCAACTATATCCAGCATAGATCTAAAATAATTAGAAAATTTCTTTCTATTTCAAATCACATGAGAAGACCAAACAGAGAAGAAAAACAGGACATAAAATTTCAGTGAGAAAAAAAGAAGAGAAAAGCTACAGCACTCAATATCTAAATTCTGTGAATGTGGAATATCTAAAAAGATAAGTGGGTAATCCCTAACAGTTTGCTGGTAACTTTGGTGGGGGTCACATAATTCCCCTGGAAATGTTACAGATCCATATGAAGAAGCTTAATAAGTTTTAAGGAACCCCAAAGTTTACCATACCTTTGGGGTAACAACAGAAAATGTGTGGGGAACAAGAGAGGTCCCCTGCTTTGGAAAGCTGCCATAGTCCAACCAGTGGCAACCATGGCAATTTCTGGACAAGTGACACTGCAGAAAGAATAATCAATTTGAAAGCTCAAGTTGGTGTAGCTTTTAAGCACTGAGACAAACTAGACCAGGAGTGTTTCATGTTTACCTTCAATGGAATACCACAATAGTATAACAACTTTACCTTTGGATTCTTTCCTTCTTTTGCTAATAATGCCCGAAGTCTTTCTTGTGACGGAGGTGCAATGAAGATAATATATGGTTTCAAATCTGAATTCCGGAGGGTCTTCAGTGACTGTAAAGAAAAGATATTTGGATTTTAAAAGTAATTTCCATCATTTAATTACTTCCCAATAACACTCTTGGAATATAATGTCATTTTATTAAATATTGTCTATAAGTGTTTCCAAACATCTTTTTTTTTAATTTCAAAATATTATGGGGGTACAAACGTTGCGGTTACATATACTGCCTTTGCAATCCCTGAGTCAGAGCAACAAGAGTGCCTGTCCCCTGACAGTGAGCACTGCATCCATTAGGTGTGAATTTACCATCCTCCCTTCCCCTCAACACCCAATGAATGTTACTTTCATATGTGTACGTAAGTGTTGATCAGTTAGTACCAATTTGATGGTCAGTACATGTGGTACTTGTTTTTCCATTCTTGTGATACTTCACTTAGAAGAATGGGCTCCAGCACCACCCAAGATGTTAATATAAGAGCGTTAGTTCACCACTGTTTTTTGTGGCTGAGTAGTACTCCATGGTATATATATATATAACCACATTTTATTAATCCACTCATGTACTGATGGGCACTTGGGTTGTTTCCACATCTTTGCAATTGTGAATTGTGCTGCTATAAACATTCGAGTGCAGATATCTTTATTTTAGGATGACTTTTTTTCCTTTGGGTAGATACCCAGTGGTGAGACTGCTAGATCAAATGGTAGTTCTACTTTTAGTGCTTTGCGGGATCTCCATATTACTTTCCAAAGAGATTGTACGAGTTTGCAGTCCCACCAGCAGTGTATGAGTGTTCCTATCTCTCCACATCCATACTAACATTTGTTGTTTTGGGACTTTTTGATAAAAGCCACTCTCAACGGGAGTTAAGTGATACCTCATTATGGTTCTGATTTGCATTTCCCTAATGACTAGAGATGTTGAACATTCTTTCATGTTTTTTGGCCATTAGTCTATCTTCTTTTGCAAAGTTTCTGTTCATGTCCTTTGCCTGCTTTTTAATGGGTTCATTTGATTTTGTTTTTACTGATTTTCCTGAGTTCTATATAGATTCTGGTTATTAGCCCTTTATCGGATGTATAGCATGCAAATATTTTCTCCCATTTTGTAGGTTGTCTATTCATTCTAGTGATAGTTTCTTTGGCTGTGCAGAAGCTTTTAAATTTGATCAGGTCCCATTTATTTATTTTTGTTGTTGCTGTGATTGCTTTGGGGTCTTCTTTATAAATTCTTTGCCGATGTCTAATAGTTTTTCCAACATTTCCTTCTAGAATTCTTACGGTTTCATGTCTTAGGTTTAAGTCTGTTATGCACTGCGAGTTGATTTTTTAGATTTAAGTCTGTTATCCATTGTGAGTTGATTTTTGTGAGAGTTGAGAGGTGAGGATCCTGTTTTGGTCTTCTATGTGTTGCTATCCAGCTTTCCCAGCACCATTTATTGAATAGGGATTCTTTTCCCCAGTGTATGTTCTTGTCTGCTTTGTCAAAGATCAGATGGCTATGTGAGGATGGTTTTATGTCTGGGTTCTCCATCCTGTTCCATTCCAAACATGATAAGATCCTATCATTCACTATAAGAATATATTGTGTAGCTTGCTCTTTTATGTAATGAAACATAAGTGAATGACACTGAAGGATGGCAACTATGTGATGCTAAAACACCCTGCTAATAAGATCACTTACAGATCATAATAACTATATTAAAAATTAATTTCAGAGGTAGAATCGAGGCAGTTGCCTTACTATGTGCCAGGCACGAAATATAAACAAAATCAGAGAAAAATTTCACATACACGTGCAAAAGAAAATTCTGGAAAAGCACATCCAAGAAAAAGCAGAATCTGTTTGAATTAGGAGATTATCGTTTTCACTTTGTCTTTACCACTGCATGACTACGTATCCTCAAACTGAAGTACTCTACCAAAATGGAGATTACAGGGATATGCCCTTTTCTATCTAAAAAGAATTAAGATGAATAAAACTATATGCTTCACTATTCTGAGTTCTTTGTTAAAATATGTTGGCCCAAATAATATAAAGAATTTAGAAGGAATTTAGTAAAAACATTTATACTTCTCTTAAATCAAATGTTTATAATTGAAAGAGTCAAAGCCTAAGTGCATTTGTCTACTAAAAAAACAAATCCCCAAACCCCCTAATTGCTATTTTAGAATAGCCATTTTAGAATCAATTCTCCTTTAGTACATCTTTTTGATGTTGACTATGTTGCCTGAGTTGACACAAGCAGCAGATTGTACCACATTGAGCACAGTTTTACGCTTAACCTGTGCAACCTAGAAAAAGTTTAGAAATTTCCTTAACAAACACAATCTTAAAAACCCCAAATTTCTAAAATTACTTTACCTTTTTAAATGGGCATCTAAGAGGCACTGGTTAATAATTTGACATTTTTGCTTAGTCTGCTAAATAATCAAAACTGACTCAGGTTTCATTATTACATACAACTGAGCATTCATTGTGACACTTGCTAATACTTCAACAATGGTATTTAAATCCATAAGAACAATCTCTAATTTTTCTCAGATCAGAATTGGAAAAGGGAAATTCTTTTATAGCCTCCAAAATACTTAAAATAATACCAGCCCTATATTTGTTGTATTTTAAGTTTCAGAAAATATATACGTGTACAGGCTGAACATCCCTAATTTCAAAATCTGAAATCCAAAATACTGTTTCCACTAGATTACTTTGCATGACATGCCCTCCAAGTTCAAACCCTAAACCAAAATTCTAGCTTTACCTGTGTACGAAGACTTAAAAGACATATTTTTCCAGAGTTGATCACTTGCCGTACAGAATCTATGCTGGTTCCATACAAATTTTTCTCAAATTCACCATGCTCAATGAACTTTCCAGCTGCTATGTCTGCCTCAAATGCTTGCCGTGAAACAAAGTGGTAATCTCTACCAGCTACTTCATGGTCTCTCCTACTCCGAGTTGTATCTAGACAAACAAAATCAGATAAAAATAACTGGTATAGATGAGAGTGAGGATGGGGATAATTCTGCCAGTCAGAAAGAATTTTATTTTGTAACACAGATTATGAAATAATGAATTGAGGAAATACTAAGAGTCTGTGTTTAACACTGTTTTTATTTCTAGATTCAAAAATGAACAAGAATGTGTTTGTATTACCTTAATATTAGTATTAAATAGTTACATTACCTTAATACATTTTATGCTTACACTTTAAATTACCTCATCTTGCATTTAAAACACTACCACTCATCTCTTCCTGAAGTTTATTTCCATAAGCTTAGGTACTACATAATCTTAAAACAGAACTTCTGCTTTCAAAGATTATATCTAAGTTTCTATGCTCAGTATCAGTTTAAAGAAGCAGGAGCTGATTCCCTATTGAATAGGAAATAAGGGGTCCAAATCGAAATTCATTCAGAAAATAATTAGTACATACCATACTCCAAGGAAACATTCAAATTTCTTAAGAACAACTATCTTTTGTCAAAATATTTGGTTAAACAAAACTTCCTCTTTCACTGACAACATTGTTTTGATGAAATGGATGAAAAGTTTCCCTACATAATGTAGTTAGATTCTGCGGTGGTAAATTGAAAAGCACAGGAAAATGGGAATGCATCCAAACTTACGAGGAACTGCAGATGCAAAGCGGTCCTTTTCTTTGTTCATGAGCCTCTGACGCAATTCATTCTGGCCACAGTTCTGTGGACCAATCAAGATAATAGGTCTTTTCCTATTTGCTGGCTGATGATAAAGTGACATTTCCTCATAGGTTAATATCTCCTCATTGTCATAATCTTTGGAAAAGAAAAAGTTAAACTCTTTAGACAGAATTATTGCCATCTACTAAAGACACAAATACCACAGATTCTTCCCCCCAATTTGGAAAGGAGTATAATTATTGTCATCATGCCCCTGCCAGGATACTATGAAAATGAATAGACATTACTCCAAAAAAATTTTCATTGTTCATCTTATTTCATATTGTGTTTGAATGTCTCATACAATGTAATTATACTGATACTTACACAAAATAGCTAGTCTGTGGTTAATACTTTTACAGAGGATGGGGTATCAGTGAATAAACTAATTAAATATCTGTCATCTTTTAAAATGCAGACACTAATACCCTAATTAAGAGGATTATTTTAAGGATCAGACATGTACATGTACATATAATGTTATCAGAGAAAGCTGGATACTTTCCTGTAGTTGTATAACTTGAAGACAGATCATACCTGTGCTATCCACACTTTTTGCATTTATGTTTACTTTATTCTGGAATACCAACCCAGAGTCATGACTCAAGATGAGGTATAAATTATGATGGGTGGGGTAACATTCTTAAAGCTCATAATCCAGATGAAACCAGAGCTGTCGACTGGTAAAAACAAAAGCAGACAACTAGCAGCCTGCTATGTCCTCACTTGTGTTACTTCACCTGACTGCCAAGGAGCATAAGATGTGTAGTTAGACTCCCTCAGCACTATTTCCATCAGGGCAGAGGGACCATCTTAGTCTTGCCAGTGTTCAGCATAGACCCTGGCACAGAGTAGGAGCTCAAACTACATTTGTTTAAATTCCAGCTCAATCATTTATTAGTTCTAAGAATTTAAACAGATCACTTTAATATCTAAACTTGAATCTATCTGTAACCTTGAGGAATTTATTATGAGAACTAAAGCATACAGTTACTGCCCTGGAATAGAGCAGTTATTACAAACTGTAGTTATTTACTAAAAATGTTAATGATGATGCCATTAGAATAGGAAATATAATTCTTTCCTTTCTCAAAATGTTTTTTTCTCAAAAATCTAAGTTACTTCTACTAACACATATAATCAAACTGTGGTAGCATTTTGATTTACAGACTTAGTTTACGTATCTGTAGGTTTCAAATATGTCAAGTTTTCTATAGTATAGTAGCTTTTAGAGCTGGACCAGTTAATTTTAGTCTGTTTCAAAAAATGAAACTGAGATATTAACCACAAGTATAGAAGATAAAATTTAAAACTCAGTCTTCTTAGCAATATAATCTATCAAAATTAGCATTAAAATGTTTTTATTTTAGGAAAAAATTTCATTAAAGTAGATCAAATCTCAGAGTTACCTTTGTAAGAAATATAATAATAATCTATAAATTTTATCTTCATTAATTTAATTTATGCTGTCTAAAAATATTTCAAATTCTTGAGAGGCCTTATAAATTCTGTAAGAAGTTAAGGAGTGCCTTTGCTTTATTATTTGGCTTGTTTCTAACATGAACCAAAGCAGGGGCAACAAATTCAAATGCCCATAAAGCCCAGCCAAAAAGGTAATAAAATCAGTAAATCAGGTTGGGTTTTTTAAAAAGTGGGAGTGGTAGAGACTGTTGAACTAGACAGCAGGTGCCCAACGTAAGGGCAACAGCCATCACTCAGGTCCAGCAGACTGCTGTGACGTGGGAATACTAACCCAGGTTATCAGAGCTCTTGATTTTAAGAGAAGCTACAATTTTAAAACTTTTTATTCTTAGCAATCGATCAAAATAAAACAAAAACACTCCTGTGTGCCTGACTCTGCCACCTGGTAGTGGGCTCCGTGGAATGAGTTGCCTCTGTGATATGAGCTATTATAGAAGAAGTAATCATTTTTTACTTCAAACACATCTTTTTTGTAAGAATTTGTTAGAAGTACTAATTCTGCAAGGAAAGAGTTTAAATAGAAAAAAATTGGAAGAAACCGTCAATTTAACATTATTATATATGCTAAATAGTACTTTAATTTTTATACCAGTTTTTTCCAGAATTCCAAACACTACCTTGCTCATAGGATTTCAAAAGAAAATAATTTTACTAAATGACTTTTTCAAGCACATATGTTACATGAAGAGGCAAACAGGACTAGGTTTAAAACCCTTTCGGATATAACTCTAGACCTGAGAGTAGAACTTACCATCATTTTTATTGGCATTATATAAAACCTTTTTCCTCTTCTTTTTATTCTTCTTTGCACACCAAAGTTTCCCTGTTGAAAAATCATACACACAACTATAAATGTGTTTCCTTAAACAAAGCCACATATTTCAATTTGAAAATCTTAAATTGTTTTTAATTTAAATTTATAAATAATTATTATACCGTTCATAGAAAGACTAGTTTTCAGGAAAGTATTTATAATTTTCATTAATTGCACATTACAAAGAGATAATCTTTAATACTTAAAATCTTGTCCTTTCTTTATAGTCCTAAGATAATCAGTTTTTTGCCTCTCACATCATTCTTTCCATGAATACATCTTTCTTGACAGTTCTAACTGATATGCAAATTTAAACATAGTTCTAGATGAACACCCAAGACACATTTTATTAATGTCAAATATAAGCATCTAACCTGATTTTTCTGGCTCCTTATCTTCTTCTATGGTTTGCTTCATGGCTTCCCTTTGCTGCTGAAAGCTTTTCCCTTAATAACAGAAAGAAAAAGAAGGGTAAAATACTTCAGATAAAAGTATTTTTTTCAATCAAGGTGGAAATACTAAAGGTAACTCTTCATTTATATTCCCTTCCAAATCCTTCTTCTGCCAACACGAGAGTAATGTCAGCTATGATATATAAGCCTCCAAATTTTTAAAACATTAAGTTTCAACCTCTCTTAACCGATCCTATGATAGGTATTATTGGAACATATATCATCTATTAGAATGAATAAATAAACCAATATTAGAAAATAATTTAACTTTTTAAAAGCTTTCACTAAGCATTTACTTTGTGGAATGTACTATGCGAGATCTTACAATGGTTCTGGTCATTTAGAATTATTCCAAATCAAGCATATCAATTCTAGGAGTTAAGTTTTCCAAAATAATATGTGAGCATTCATCACTTTTCAATTCTAAGATACTATTCAATACAATCCCTTGCATTTATTATTCTTAATCCCTCTTTTTGTCTGTATGTATGTACATGTGTCAATGATTTTTTATTCCCACCTTTACGTTACTAATAATACAAATAAATGGAAAACATGTTTTTCCTCACAGGATTAACATTTTAATACAGAAGGCTTTCAAGGTTTCTGACCTTTACTTTCTTTTCAGATTTCTACTTTAAAATCAGTATTTTTTTCTGAATGATAAAATTGGTTTTACTTAGAAAATTCTGGATTACTTTAGAGTTGTACTTTTATATTTACTTTTTGTATCTAATTCTTTCAGTTTCAAGCCAAGTACTCTTAACAATCAATAAGCAAATTCTATATAGGTTGGGATAATCTATAGAATTTAGTGCATTTCTTAAGAGCCCATGCAAAAACATTAATATTTGGTTAGATACACATAAGAAGCATTAAAGGAAGCCTGGTTATCTCCAGGAGCAATATAGACTACAACCACAGTAAAATAAGGAACTATTAACTAGAAAGCATTAATGTTTAAAAATGAGTATTTAATAGATTAAAAAAAATTTAATCATTTACATATTAAAACATTTAAAAACATCACAGTGATGTACTTCTGTGGCACATTTCTATAGTATGAACATATGTAGGCTACTTTGAAATAGTGGCAGACATTAATGGGAGATGGACATGATGACCTCTTAAAAATCCTTCTAATTCTGATGGAAAACCACCATCGAACTCTAACTAAGGTGAGTCCTTAGGGTCATAAAAAGACTTAGAAATGTTATCATTGAAATCTATATGCTTTCAGAAACTCGATGTAAATATTTATGGGCTAATGTCAACATGGTAAGAAGATACCAAATTCATGTTAATCACAAGCACCAAGTAGAACCATGATGGCTGCTCAATACTTTAGGATTCTACAGAAATGTCCTATAACTGTTACTGTGAAGAGTGAAGGGTTGTAGCATCATCCTCTTTTTTTTTTTTTTTTCCGAGACAGAGTCTCATTCTGTTGTCCTGGCTAGAGTGAGTGCCGTGGCATCAGCTTATAGCTCACAGCAACCTCAAACTCCTGGGCTCAAGCAATCCTACTGCCTCAGCCTCCCGAGTAGCTGGGACTACAGGTATGCGCCACCGTGCCTGGCTAATTTTTTTTTTTATCTATATATGTATTTTTAGTTGTCCAGCTAATTTCTATTTTTTTTTTTAGTAGAGACGGGGTCTCGCTCTTGCTCAGGCTAGTCCTGAACTCCGGAGCTCAAACGATCCTCCCGCCTTGGCCTTCCAGAGTGCTAGGATTACAGGCGTGAGCCACCACGCCCGGCCTGTAGCATCACCTTCTAAAGTTAATATGAGAAGTCTATTCCTCCTTTCTTGAAATATGACTGAGTATAGAAATGTAAATATTATGCTGAAATTTGTCACCCAGAAAAATCTCCTTGGTTAAGTTGAAGAGATAAAAGGGAGCACTATAAATTGTTCCAAAGTCTTTGGACAACGTCCTCTATTCCTGCTATACATCTAATAGTTTATATTTCTTAATGTTATTTTCACACCCTCCTCCTCCTTTCTCCTAAACTATTACTTATAGTCAAATCCAATGTAAGGCAAATTCTACAGACAAATCTGTTATGCTTAAGATCTTCAAGGTGAATAGGAGGAATGATCCCTAAAAAATATTGTAGGTAAAAGATAAGCCAGTAAAGTTACAGAAGAGCCTTAGAAGGTCTAATTCGGAAGCACCAGATATGGCAGAACTATTTTTTTTTTAAATCACCTTTTATCTATTAATTTAACAGATATTATCTGGATTTTAAATAAATAAGATAAAGCCTCTGACCTCAAGAAGTTTACAAACTGAGAATATAAGGTAGAAAGTATTATAACACAGAGACAAATTCATAAGTATTATCAAGCAGGGCACACAGAAAAGAAAACATTACATAGAGGTATTAGTGGTTATGCTTTCAAGTCAAGTATAGAAGCAAGGCTTATCTCAGTACTAAGTAAAGTGCCTTTATAGTGCAGATATAACAATATTTTCTGACAAAATAAATGAATTGTTAACCCTTTATCCTATCCCCATTTTATCACCCTGTATATACTCTTTTGCCTTCTCTAACAGCTTATCATACTTCCCTGGTTCTGCTCCCCTCACTCTATTCTACTACCCCGATTCTGGAACTGTAGGAACAATGTGTAGGAAAAATTATACAGTCATGTCCTGCCTAACAATGTTTCAGTCAACGATGAAACCTCATATACGATGGTGGTTGGATCAACAATGTACTATACCATATACCTAGGTGGCTAGCAGGCTATACCATCTAGGTTTGTGTTAAGTATACTCACTCTATGATGTTTGCACAACAACAAAATCACCTAACAACACATTTCTCTGAACGTATCTCCTCTGTTGTTAAGTGATACATGACTGTACTTTGTTCTATCAGGTATCATCTTAACTCTCTCTGAGAAACATGTTCTCTTAATAACTTTAATGTCTAATGTGAGCTAACGTTTTAGTTTAGCCTAAATTAGGAACAGTTTTCTTCAATAAAAAATTTGGGATATCCTATTTATACCCTAAGATCACATTAGGTATGATAAATTCAATAGTGTTACTTTACTGATTGCTTACAAGGTGGTGCATCATGTGAATACCCTAATTGATAATAATCTTCTGTTACAGTGTAAGGGTTCAGTACAGATTCTGTTGCCTTGATATTAAGGTAGTCTTAAGATGCCTAAAGGGAATGTAGCAAAATATGGGATTGGTTGATGAAATTATACCATAATTCCATTCTAAAACCAGCAAAATTGGCCGCATTTCTAGTCAAGATACTTATGCTACAGGTACATTATAAAAAGCCAACTACATGAAAAGGCAGCTGCAAAATTTTTTAAGAGGCATGAAGAGGTGAGGTTTTCTTTTCTATTTTTTTTTTTAAGACTTGCATTTTAAATGTTCTTTTAATACTATGTCCTATCTACTATATTGTGTCTTACCTGGAACAAGCCCAGCTAGAGGCTGATTATCTTCGTCCCCTTCCCTGTAGGCCTGCCACCAGTTTGGATCTTCTTGACTGATCACATGAAGTATATCCCCTTTTTGAAAAGACAGCCCTAACTCTCGACATGGAACATAAGGGTCATCTGAGGGGTCATAGTCAAAATGAGCTTTTACATGGATCTAAAAGATAAAGGGGGTAAAAATAAAAACAACAACAATAATAAAATGGCAACATAAAGTATTTAGCATAAATATAATTTAAATGTTACAATTTTTCATTAGCGCCAAGAAATTATGAGTTGAGAGAAAGGTATTTAGTTAAGTAACAGTATTTTGGGGCAGTATTTTCTCAGGCTTATCTGTTGTCTGCGGAGTGCAAATATGTACAAGAGTGCCCAAACTACTTTATTGTTAACAGCTACAAGCTGAGGTGCAAAGGTGCCTCAAAGGCTTGAGAGAAGCAGAAAAAATGTAATAGAATCCTCCTGACCTAGGAAAACAATGACTCTGCAATCAGGTATGTGATTTCGAAACCACTGCTACCAGAAAAGGTAGACTTTAAACCTTACCACCTTATCATCTGAGAAGGTGAGTGTTTGCTTCCCTGGGGCTGTCATCCCCTCTTGACTCCACTACCGTCAGAGTCCAACTATGCCTTAATCTCTCTCAGTGTTTCTTCTAAAGGGATATGTTCAGGTTCATGAAACAAGCACACCCTAAAGTGCTAAAATTATCTAAATCAAGTTTATAATCAATTCTTATTTGTGTACTATGTAGGCTTGGAAATATTATTACTTTTTTTATTTTTATTTTTTTTGAGACAGAGTCTCACTCTCTTGCCTGGGGCGAGTGCCATGGCGTCAGCCTAGCTCACAGCAACCTCAAACTCGTGGGCTCGAGCAATCCTACTGTCTCAGCCTCCCAAGTAGCTGGGACTACAGGCATGCGCCACCATGCCCGGCTAATTTTTTCTATATATATTTTTAGCTGTCCAATTAATTTCTTTCTAGTTTTGGTAGAGACGGGGTCTCGCTCTTGCTCAGGCTGGCAGAGCCTTGTTCTTGATGTGAAAACATTAGAGTTTTCATTAAAATCTTGAAAACTTAGTCAGCACCAAAAATGAATTTTAGAAAGTTGTATGGGATGACAGCAAATCAAAACACAGTTGGGAGACTGGGTAAAAAGATTATACATGCAAATTTACAATCTTGGCATGAGAAAAAAATCTCTAATATGGAAGATGATCTAGAAATACGCTTTAAAAAATATCTGCTTAAGTACCATCCCTGTCAATTAATAATGCTCCCAGAATCAGTTTAAATTGTCACTTTTTAGCCAAAAAACCTTGGAAACCTAAAAATGGAATTTTAGCCATCACTTGAGGTAGTAGAGAGATAATTTTATCAAGCTTTTCAGAGATCTATCAAATCAGACTACTTGTCAGCTTGACTGATAATTTCACCACCTTACCACAACATATATCCAGTATGTTGTTTTTCAAAGTGTTTTTGCTCAGATCACCCACTTGGGATGTTTATTAAAATGCTGACTTCTCATGCCACACCTCAGACTGTCAGACTCTGCATTTTAATCAGGTTCTTTGTGTATTTGTCAGGTACTTAGTGAACTAGGACCTTGAGGGAAATTAAAAAGACCAGTGAGGAGGAAATATCTGGTTTATGACCTTTGCCAGGGGCCAATAAATCACCCAGAAATGCTTTTCTATCTACCCTTCCCTGGGCAGTTCTCACCCAACTAGTCTGATTTAAATGGCTTGGAATGGGCCCCCTCTTTGTGTAGAGTGGGAAGAGGACATTCTTTGCTTATGTGACAAGGTTACCTAGTACCATCTAAAATGAGTAAGAGCTCTTAATTTTTCCTAAGCAAAATTTATTTCATATCATAAAAATTAATCATTTGAATGAGTTAAAGTCTGTGTATTGCCTTAATATATACTGTATGACTTCTACTCATATATTCTTACTGATTCTTATTATTAATAATTCTAAAGTTATGTCTACCAATCTTTCCTCTTTTAGTGGCTATTTTGTTTCCCACCCAATGAAAAAAAAAACGAAGGAGAGAAGCTGACCCTCATAGGAAAGCTCCAAGGGTATAATAATGCTATAATATCAGTACAGTGTATCTGATCAAAACAGTGTTTGGTTTCCAAACCACATGAAATCTTCTATTTAAATTTCAAATTATAGACTTGTTTGGATACAATTATCTTCCAGCCCAAGTTTTTTTTTTCTTTTTAGTACCTACAACCTGTTCACATTTGAAGTCCTAATGATAAATGGGAATAGAGTAAAGGGATGATTTATCATTCATCAGTTTATTTGTATCTTTCCTAAGGGATTTAATGTTCCAAAATAATTTTCTTTGTAATTTTTATTTCTGTATTTCTTACTATAGATTTACCTTTAACTTTTAAAATTAATTGTAGAAGAGAAAATAGTGAAAGTGAGTCAAGACAAGACTTTATGGCATCAAGCAAGTTTTCAAGTATCTCCCTCTAACCCTGGGATTCCTTCTCTTCACCATCTGCCAAGAAAGGAATATCTTTATTATTTGTTCTCTTCCATTCTCTACAGGAGAGAAGTTTGGGGTATCTGTGGGACATCAAACTGATGTTTAGTAGGTAGACAGAAACATGAACATTAGGGCAATACCAAACTTAATAGAGCAACTGCCCTAACTTAAAAAGGGACATCCATCTAATATACACTGAAATTTTCTATATTTTTTGTAACTTCTGATAAAATATTTATTAGTAAAAATCTTACTGCATTATAAATTTCCAGACCTTATTCCAAATGAGAAAAAATTATGATGAAAATTATATTAACATAATACATTTTATAATTATCACAAGAAAGTAAATGCATTTGATAGCAGTGGTTCTCAACTTTTCCTTATAACTCAGTTACGTATGTAGTGCCTGGCACAGAGTAAGTAATCAAAATAATAGTTAATATTTATTATTTTATTTTTATTATTTAAGAGTCAGGGTCTCACTATGTTGCCCAGGTTGGTCTCAAACTCCTAGCCTCAAGTGATGATCCTCCCACCTTGGCCTCCCAGAGTACTAGGATTATAGGTATTAGCCACTGTGCCGGCCTACAGTGATATTTCTGATACACAGAAATAAACAGTAGCCATGGAAAAATAAATAACAAACAGAAAAAAATCACTTACTACTGTTTCCTTGGCAGGAGGCGGCTTGATCTGTTGACTGGGAATCAGAACAAATGTCAAAGTCCCATGCATATCAGACTGTAACAGAAAGATGAGGTTATTTTAAAAATCCATGTTTATGAAAATCATTCTATGATTTTATGATAAATATTCCCAAAACTGGACTATTCCGGAAACCTTAGATAGACTTAAAAAAAATTTGGTAAAGATGAATCCCATTTCATGATGAAGCACAAATTATGTTTTTCACAGATTCCATTATATTAGAGGTATCCTAAAATATGGCATTCTACAATTCTGCCCCATTGTGGAAGCCACTTAGACCACAGGTCTTGGGTTTTTTGTCTTACATTCATTGTAAGTTTAGGAAGATTCCACATTGAAGGGTTGAAAGATGCCACAGTACTATACAAATTATGGGTTATCTACTCTGACATACATCAATTTTAATGCAGAATTTGCAAAAGTAATTGTGACTAGGACTAGAAAAGCAATGCAAATATTCTCAATTACCAGATGACTTGCCTCTATCATCCATTCTATTTTTTAACTGTTTCAAGTCTTATTGCTAGGTTCACTATTATTTCCCAAGATAACACTGACTGCTTTGTTCAGAAACCTCCAGCCTAGAGAGTAATCATCACAACTTCTAGTAATAAGGCAGGAAACAGTGCTCGATTTAAAGATAGTAGCCAATAAAACAAGAGCTAAATATGATGACCAGTGGTACTTTGCTCTACCAATCCAATGAATGGGGTTGCATGAAAATAAAGCTATAAAGATGTTTTTTAGATTTTATAACAGACATCACCAGATAGTAGAGATTCTAACGTAACAACCGATGCCAAGTAATTAAGAATATAAATCTGGTCTATGGATTTGTACAAAGTGATCATAAATTGCCCTCAAAAAATGCCTATAAATAACTTCCTGATTACATTAGCGCTATCAGAGCTTCCTACAACGATGAAAACATGCTATATCTGCACCTTAATATGGTAGCCATTAGCTACATATTTCTCTTCAATACTTGCAATACAGCTAGTATAAATGAAGAACTAAATTTTAAATTTTACTTAATTAACTTTTTTGGCATAGGGACCACTGCAACAGGGTCTTGCAGTGGGGGACAGAGACTGGACTCAACTCCCTTTACTCAATTTACATAGAAATAGCTACATGCAGCTAGTGGCTATTATACTGGACACAACAGATCTATAGCATTGCCATTATCTAATATTATTAGGAAAATAACAATCAATTGCAGATAATAATAAAACAAAATGAACATAAAAATCAGGAGGGCATGGACTTTGTTTTGTTACCGTTTCCCCAGTGGCTAGCCCATAGTAGGCACTCTATAAATATTTACTGAATAAATTAATGACTTATAACTGATTACAGAAAAAATAAAATATACCTGCTAGTAATAAAGTAGAAAGTAAAAAAAAAAAAAATGAGTGGTACCCACCCCAAAATACAACTATTAATAAATACTGTCGAATGATTACCTCGTGGGACAATTATGGGCTGGAAATTGTCTAGTACTCTTAACAGGTATTTTTTAAATGTTTTAAAAATATTTTATTTGAAGTCCAATAATAGCTTTTTAAAACCTAGCAATTATTCTTCTACCTGTGTCAACTTACCAACAAGTCAAAAACCTCATTGACATCTTTTCCCCGAATTTCAATGCCATTAATCTCCAGAACTTCATCTCCTTCATGTAACAGACCACTCTTCTCTGCAGCACCTCCTTTTACTATCCGGCTAATGATGACAGAATCCATTTCATTACGAACTGTAGCACCCTAAAAAAATAAAATTAACATCTAATTTAAAAGTAAAAATGCAATTTTTGTTAAGCATTTCTTCATTTTTAAATTCTAATTTTTTTTCCTACTCATCAATACTAGCCTTCAGCTATCTTAAGAAAAAATTTACTTACACAGCCAAAGAAATAATTGTTATCAGATTTGAAAGCTGACCACAACATATTCAGCTTCAGAAACACTCTATTCCTTAGAATTCTGAAATTAAGCAGATTTTTGAAGCATATGACAGCAGGAAAATTCGTTTGCTTAAAAACAATATGTGAAGACCTATAATCAAATTTGTTCTCCATATGCCAGATCCTATTCAAATGGTTACCATACATTTAGGCGTAATTAGTGAACATGACTTATTACTATAAAAGTCTTTTTTAATTTAAAATATGATAAAGGAATAAATACCAATCTGACTGATTATTCAAATGTTAAATATTGTGGCTATACCCAATTCACATTAAAATATATTAAACATTAATATTTATTATACAAATTGGAAGCACGAATGAAAAACATACGCATAAAAACTGGAAACACGAGATATAGAATAAAGCCCGAAAGCAGAGTTTGTAACATTTTTCTCCTACACTTCTATTTTAAAATTTTGTCATGACTTTGTTGTTACATAAACTGCCTATAAAAAAAGTCCTTTATTCCTTGTACCACACTATTCAAGGCACAATTTGAGATACTAGGATTCAAGAATATTTCTCTGATAATAAAGGAAAGAAACTAAAAGCAATGATAGCAGATTAAGAAAAAGAGACTGAAAAAAGTTTTACATATAAAAACTCTAAAACAAATATAAACACTAAGAAATGCCTACTTTTCACTCTGGGAGGCCGAGGCAGGAGGATTGCTTGAGCTCAGGAGTTTGAGACTAGCCTGGGCAAGAGTGAGACCCCATCTCTACCAAAAAGAAAGAAAACAAATACCCAGCTGGGCACTGAAGTATGCGCCTGTAGTCCCAGCTACCTGGGAGGCTGAGGCAGAAGGATTGCTTAGAGCCCAGGAAGTTGGAGGTTGCAGTGAGGTACAATGATGCCACTGCACTCTCCCTAGGGTGACAGAGTGAGACTCTGTCTCAACAATAACAAAAAAACAGGGCAACTGAACACCCCTCCTCATAATCCCCTACCCCTTTAAGATAAAAAAAAAAAAAAAAAAAAAGGAAATGAAGTAACAGTGTTTCAAGAAATATAATTGCTCCCACTGCTTCACTTGACTAGCTTAAGAAAATAATAAAATAAAATAAAATAAATACAATTGTATGAAAAGATCAGAATTTCTAATTATTGTTCTAAAAAGCTGGGAGAATAATGATACAATATAATGAACAAGGGATAAATTATTTATCTCTTCTTTGTTCCTCAAATATTTTACAAGATATTATTTTCATCGATTTATGAGTGACAAAAGGTAATAAATTTTTCTCAACTGAATAAGGGCTATGAGCAAGAACATGGAAAAGTCCAACAAATTAGCCTCAAAAGAGAAAAACTGAGTTGAAGACCAGCCTGGACAACACAGTGAGACCCCATCTCTACAAAAAATTTTTTTAAGAATTAGCTGGGCATGGGGGCACATGCTTGTAGTCCCAGCTACTTGGGAGGCTGAGGCAAGAGGATTGCTTGAGCCAAGGAGTTCAAAGTTGCAAGGAGTTCAAAGTTGCAGCAAGCTGTGATTGTGCCACTACACTCCAGCCTACAGAGTGAGAATAAGACCCTGTTTGTAAAAAAACGAAAGAGAGAGAGAGAGAGAGAGAGAGAAACCACCAGAAATGTAGCGAGGTCTCCAACCATCTGCCATGCATAAGATCTCTGTGTAGAAAGAATCTCAGATCAGTGACGTGGGACACTTACCAGTGGAATATCACGAGCCTTTTCTATACGAACTATTTTTACCGTTTCTCCTCCATACTGGCCAATGCTTTCATAAACTCTCTCCTCTGTAATGGGCTCTAGCTGCATTTCCTGCTCAGCAACCTTATCATGGGCCAGTAAAAGTGCCTGTTTCAAAGAAATCCATAGTGTTTTAAAGTAACAGCATGATTTACTTTCATACAGCAATTTTTAACCTCATTATGTACATAGTATTCTGATCATTAAATCTTTCAAAGTGCTATAATTAATTAGAGCTAATAATAACTAAAGATGTGTTAAATATATCAGGGCATATTCTGGATTGGGTTATGAAAGTCTAAAATGCTTATTAAAATTCATAAAAACAAAATATCCACTTACAGGCCTAAACACCCTAGATAATTAAAATTTATGGGAAATACAACCAAAAAGGGGAAGAATTTTGATCCAATTTTTACAGAAAAGACGTTGTTTCAGAAACAATTTGGTTAATGTTAAATATGGGAATATATAATCCAACAGTAATAATTATTTTGCAGAAGGGGTTGTAAACATCAAAAGTTCTAGACATAGGAGAATTTGATTAAAAATAAAAAGAAGAATGGTGCAAAAACAACACATATAATGCTCTGTCCATTTTCTACCTGAATATGTGGAGCACTCAGCAAAGCAGTTAATTCTTGTCCTTCCTTTTGATGGATTGGCTTCAAAACAGTTTGTACCTACAGAACAAAAATAAAGATTATTCTGCCTAGATAGATTATAGGAAATATCAGCAGCACCTATATTAGGCAAGGCAGTAGTTTTTTAAAAGTACAAATTAAAATGATAAAAATACATGTGAGAAATAAACACACTAAAAAGAATCATGGGCAAAAAGTTAGAATGCATTTTTTCCCAAGGAATTTTGTCTTACTATTATTATCATGGATAGTAACAGCATTTCTTATTTAAAAAAAAACACTAGATAAGATTTTGGTATTTATGCCTATGAATGAACTACTTCCATCTTGAAAGTTTCTCCCACATACTATAAAATACACTAATAATGATTACATAAGGGAAGAAAAAACTGTTCTAATAGTTACCTTGCTGTTTTATAGCTTTAAAATCACATTTATGTAACCACATTTAAAACCCAGAGATGACAACTTCAAGAGTTACAGACTAACAAGACAAATTTATATGAGCATAATGGAACAATCACCACAATATAGTGGATTACATGAAATTTCCCAAAGTCAACCAATTTTTGTCTTCCTAGGATAAACTCCCCTTGGTTATGATGAATTTTTCTTTTCTTTTTTTTTTTTTTTGACACAGAGTCTCACTCTGTTGCCCGGGCTAGAGTGCCGTGGCGTCAGCCTAGCTCGCAGCAACCTCAAACTGCTGGGCTCAAGCGATCCTCCTGCCTCAGCCTCCCAGGTAGCTGGGACTACAGGCATGCGCCACCATGCCCGGCTAATTTTTTCTATATATTTTTAGTTGTCCAATTAATTTCTTTCTATTTTTAGTAGAGACGGGGTCTCGCTCTTGCTCAGGCTGGTCTTGAACTCCTGAGCTCAAACGATCTGCCCACCTTGGCCTCCCAGAGTGCTAGGATTACAGGCGTGAGCCACCTGCCTGGCCATGATGAATTTTTTTAGCCTCTGTTTCCTTATCTGTAGAATGGCACCTACCATTTACAGCTCTTCATTCATACTCCTTTTTTGTTTCCTAATGCTATTAGTATTTTTCTCTTAATCTAATTTATCCAAGATTTGTCTATTTTCCTGTTCTTTTCAAAAAACTAGCTCCTAATGTTATTAAATCTACTGTTCTTTAAATAACTTAATTCTTTTCTTCTGCTTTAGCTTATTTCCCTTTTAGTTTCTAATCACTTGAGCTATATGTTCAGTTCATTTATTTTCAATCTTTTCTTTTCTACAATAAATATCTAAAGGTACAAATTTTGCTCTGCAGCCTACTTTTCTCCAAAGATTACTCTATGTGCTTTCGCTGTCAGTACCTCTGGTTTTCTTCCCCTTTCTGTTCCCAAACCCAATTGTCCACCGACAATACTATTTTGCAATAATGCAGATAACAAAATCAAAAATTACCACCATTACTGAATACATACAGAAGTAAATCCACATATAGAATTTTATTAAATAAGAGTAATTCATAATTAAAACAGGAACCCAGCAATTCCATACCTTTTATGGCTATGTAAAATCATTTTATCAATTCCCCTACCAAACATAAGAGATGATAATTTTAGGATAAACTAATTTTACCACAACAAGTAGATCAAAGCAATGATAGTACGAAAACTAAAAGCTGATTTTTACAACAGGGTGTTTTCCCACCTTTTGATAGCTACAGAAAGCAACTCAGAGCGGGGGAAAGACAAATTTTGGATTACAAATATACTAAGGGTATACAAAATGTACCAAGTTAATGCAATAATAATTTTCTGTACTAGACATTTTTTTCCTGTTTCCACTATTAAGTCAGTTCCTAAACATCTTCGAGATCTTCCCTTCTAAAGACATTTAGAACTCCTATAAGTGTTTACTCCTGTGACCTATTAACCCAGATGTTACTTATTCTAGTGCTAACAACACATCATTAGCTGCTGCTTCTACAAAGAACTAAGGAATTAAAAGGCTATTCTTCCTATTGGCCCTTTTCCATTGCCCTATAACAATGTTCTAATCTCTTATCTTTAAAAATACCCTCTCTCTTGACCTTGTATTCTTCTCTAGCTACACCACTTTTCCGTTTTCCTTCAGAGGCAAGATCCTTTTTCGTTTTTAAGCTAATTTTTTAAATTGTAGAAACGGTATATGTTAAATGTAAAAAATCAGAAAATAGATAACCAAAAGGAAAATAAAAGGAAGGACTTTTATTATACCCAGGAGTATAATAAAATCACCTTGGTATATATCCTTCATGCATTTTCATACTTGTTTTTACCAAAATATTCACCTTGAGATATGTATCTGACAAAGGACTTGTAACCAGAATATATTAAAAACTCTTACAACTCAAGAAGACTAACAATCTCATTTTTTAAATGGAAAAAAAAATGATTGGATATTTCACAAAAAAATAGAATAATGGTAATAAACATATGGAAAAATGTTCAACACCATTAGCCATTATGGAAATGCAAATTAAAACAAGATACCATTATATACCTGCTAGAATGATAAACAGGAAACAACCCGAATAGCCTTTTAATAGGTGAGTGGTTAAACAAATTGTAAGATATTCAATGGAATACTATTCAGCAATTTACACACTATTGATACATGAACAACATGGACAAATCTCAAAAACATTATGCTAAGCAAAAGAAGTCAGACACAAAAGACTACATATTATTCCATTTATATGAAATGTCCATAAATGGCAAATTTGTAAAGCAGAAAGCAGATCAGTGGATGTCTATAGGGCTTGGGGGAAGAGGTGATTGTTGTCTGCAAAAGGCGATGAGGTAGCTTTGTGGAGTGATAGATGCTTCCTTCTATAACTTGATGACGGTGGTAGATTTCATATATGTATACATATGTCAAAATACATTGAACTATACAATAAAACATACCCTTAAGTGTATGTAAATTATATCTCAATAAAGTTGGTTACCAAAAAAATGTACCCATATAAACATTGAGAAAAATCTGTCTGCATAACCTTTATCCTTTATATTTATTTTTACCAAAATGAGATCATGCTATTCATATTTTTATAATAGCATCTTATAACTCTATTTTGATTTGATACTGATAAATTATTAAAATATTTTATTTTTCTATGTCATTAAATATCCTTTTCAATTCACAAACAAAAATATTACCATTCTAGTTCTCATTGGCTGTCACATAGGATCAAGCTTAAGCTCCTTAGAATTAACTATAAGAACCTTCATCACCTGATCCTTGCCTTTTCTCCAGCCCTGTCTCCTGGCATTTCTCATGCCTTAAACTTTTTGGTCCAGCATTGAACTGTTTGTTGTTCCCTGAACAAACCATGCGGTACCCCACAATGACTGTGATTATGCTAGTTGTTCCAGGGAACAAAACTGCCTCATGCTATAATATTTGCCTAGATAACATGTACTCATAAGACTGAATACATTTGGTTTAAAATTGTCAATGGGGCTGTATCCCACCAGACTGAGTTTATTGAAGATGCAACTATCTTATTCAGCTTTGTATCTGACTATCGGCAGAATACCTGGCAAACAGCACTCAAATATTTAATGAATTTGATGAAAGGAAGAGGGGGCAGGAAGTCATCCTGATGTCTCCTTTCCTTTTTTTCCCTCCACATGGAAGCAGCTAGCTGAATCCTTTACTTTTACTCTCCACATAGAAACATTAAGTCCTATTAATTTTCTATTTAAATATTTCTATACTTCATGTCCAATTGCTATTCCAAATCTTACATCTAGACAACTACAACAGCCTACATATTATTACTCCATGCTTCCATTCTTGACCTCACACCTTCCACAATGTTATCAAAGTGATATTTTAAGTTAAAAGCCTGTTTATGGCAACCTCCTGTTTAAAATTCTTCAGTAGGTCCACAATCAAGCATAGAATAAATTCCTTGCTTTAAAATTTTCTTTAGAGTGAGCTTAAGAATATTACCTATTTATCTACCACCCAGAGATAGCCTTGTTAATAAGTTATTATTTTTCAATATACATATATATATATATATATTTTTTTTAAGAGACAGGGTCTCCTTCTGTCACCCAGGCTGGAGTGCAGTGGTGTGATCATAGCTCACTGTAATCCCAAACTCCTGGGCTCAAGTGATCCCCTTGTCTCAGCTTCCCAAGTAGCTGGGACTGCAGGTGCATGCCACCATGCCTGGCTAATTTTTAAATTTTTTTTTGTGGAGACAGGGTCTTGCTATATTGCCCAGGCTGGTCTGCAACTCCTAGCCTCAAGCAATCCTCCCACGTCAACCTCCCAAAGTGCTGAGATTACAGGTGTGAGCCATGGTGCCCAGTCTCCAACAGATCTTACATGCATGTTTGAATGGGATGTTATGCATGTGTACAAATTATACCTGTTGGCAACATGTTTAATATCAAATGAATCAAGGTTTTTTGTTCAAATTAACTAATTCAACCCATTCGAATTAGAACAAATTCTTATTTTCCCTATTCATCTACAACTTTATATTTTGTTACTCTTTCCAGTTTTATTGCACTGGCTAGTACCTCCAAAAAAATGATGAATAATAGTGGTGAGAGTCTGGAGATTCTTTACCTTATTCCAGGCCTAAATGGCAATGTATTAGGTGTTTCACCATTATGTAAGATGCTATTAGGCCAGGTGCGGTGGCTCACACCTGTAATCCTAGCACTCTGGGAGGCCGAGGCGGCTGGATTGCTCACGGTTAGGAGTTCAAGACCAGCCTGAGCAAGAGCGAGACCCCGTCTCTACTAAAAATAGAAAGAAATTAATCAGACAACTAAAAATATATATATAGAAAAAATTAGCCGGGCATGGTGGCGCATGCCTGTAGTCCCAGCTATTCGGGAGGCTGAGGCAGGAGGATCGCTTGAGCCCAAGAGTTTGAGGTTGCAGTGAGCTAGGCTGACGCCACGGCACTCTAGCCTGGGCAAAAGAGTGAGACTCTGTCTCCACAAAAAAAAAAAAAAAAGATGCTATTAGTTTCTGGTATCGAGTTAACAAAATGAGCCTGGCTTTCTAAGAATTTTCATCAAGGAAAAAGTACTGAGTTTTTTTCAGGTGTCTTTTCTGCATCAAATTGATCATACTGTTTTCTCCTTTCACCTATTCATGTAAGTTAATTATTTAAAAAATATATACTAAAGTGGATTGTAAGATAAACTTATTAATATGGCTTAGTTGGCTTTCAGGATCTAGATATCATCTTTTAAGATTATATCCTACCCCTTACTAATTGTTCAAGAAATATGCCAGGCTTTCTCAGTCACTACTGCCTTTGTGCCCTTCAACAATGAAATGCCTTTTACTCTTTCTTAGGCTTCCTGTTAAATTTCCAGTAATTCTGCAAAACTCAGCAAATTAAATTTCCTCCTATGTTTCTCCCTTCTTCCCAACACTTTGCTCAGCCCGCCCCGCTCACACACAATTAGGCACATTCCACTGTGCTGTTGGCAATTTTCGCATATTGCCATCACAGCACTGCTCATTAGATTGTAATTGTTCACTTATTGTTCCTGCACCATGACAGCCTAATACAACTTTCAGAGGTTGATAAATATCTGGGTTGTTTCCAGTTTCTGACTATTGCTATAGACATCTGTTCTTGATCCTTTGTGTGACTGTTTTCATTTCTCTTGGGTACATACCTACAAGTAAAATTGCTGGGTCACAGTATGTAGGTTCATTAGCTTTAGTAGATATTGGCAGACATTTTTCCAAAGTGGTAGTACCAATTTATACTCTATCGTCAATGTATGAGAGTTTCAGTTGTTCCATAAGTTCACCAACACTTGATATTGCCATAAATTATAGTCATTCTGATATCTGTGCAGTGGTATCTCATTTTAATTTGCATTTCTCTGTTGGCTAATGATGCTGAATATCTTTTCATGCTTATTGGCCATCTGGATTCCCTCTTTGCATAAGGTGTCTGTTCTCTGCCAATCTTTTTTAACTGAATAGCCTTTTTTCTTATTAATTTGCAAGAGTTCTTTATACATTCTATAGATAAGTTTTTGCCATATATGTATTTATACACACATAAATCCTTCAATATCTCAAAATCAAATACCATTCCCTGGAGTGTTGGCTTGCATTTTTACTCCCTTAAAGCTATTTTTGGATAAGCAAAAATTCATTTAATGAAGTCTAACCTTTTCTTTATAAAAGCACTGTAGTAACAAAAATTGTTTTGTGTTTATTAATAAATATCCTAGATCAAAGATTTAATCTAGATCTTAATATCTGAAGTTTTCATAGGCTTTATGTATTTAATATAATCTATTTAAGCATGTACTATATACTTAATGTTTAAGTGATATTTTAAGCTATAAAAACAAAGAACACTTCTTAATGTTTCACTAAATTATTTGAAGTTTTTTTTTTCACTTACATTAAATTTCCCCTGAAAAACAATTCAATTGAAGCATGAGGTAATTTCTTCTTTTAAATACTGTATATTAAAATTGCTGGAATTAGGAATGCTAAAAAGCAAAGCATTATTACACCACGGGCACATAAGCAGATTAACTATCATATGCCAGTCACCGAACTTCACGTGGCCTCAATATGCAGAAATATAAAACAGGGGGGTTGGATTAGGTGATTGCTACAGTTTTTCCAGCTGTAAAATAAAGGCATTGGGGTCTTTTAGAACTTTGTTACTACTTCTCTTTGATGAGCTCTGAGTATGTGCTTTTTTCACAAGTGTAGTGTACTGAAAGGCCTACTTCACAGTCATTGTACTGCATAACTCCAGCGGAAACCATTCACATTGCATTACAGAAGATATTGTAAGGATGTGAAAGCAAACTATCAGAAAAATCTCCTTTATGTGGTACTTTAAAAACTGTGAACTATGTGAATATGTTAGCTATACTAAAACTAATACTCAAAATTGATTTTTTTAAAGTTATTTTTTAACCTTTTCTTTCTTCCCCGAGGCATTTACTCTTTAAGCCTCTTCTAGTGCTTTGTTTTTCTCAACTCCTAAAACCTTTTAAAAGCCATGTGCCCTCTCTTCATTCTTTCCACTCGTTCATTGTCTGTGCCAGCTTTTCTCAATTAGAGAGCAATTTTGATGTCTCTTGCTTCTCTCATTCTCTTCTCTACCTATTGTTCCATTCAGCAAAACACAGGCCCAGTAGCCTAGCTGGATAAACTTTCCTCTTGAAGACAGGGAAGGGAATGATTATAATAATTTGTTCTGTATTCTTCCCAACCCCAAACAATAAAAGTTACAATATATTTGTGAATAGTGTAAGATCAAAGTAATGTTGGTTATTTCAGTCTCTGTAAGAAAAGTAATTTTCAGAAAAACCATTTAAACTATCATAATTTTTAAAATAAAAAATCTTGCATACAAGTGACAACTTTTTAGCGTAAAAGATCTTGTATACTTAATTTCAATAAAAGATGAGCTCAAGAAACAGGTTTCAACTAGCTCTTTTAAACTCTGGTGGATGGAAAGTTTCTTCTCTAGGAACAGGTCCTTGGGTCATACTCTCCTAGGTCTAGGTCCTGGGCGACACTAGACTTTTCTCAACCACTATTGCATACAGGATCTTTGCCATCTTCAGCATCTCAAAAGGAAAATAACGTCCTTAGAAACCATTCTGTGCTAATCTGAAGAGTACCTCCTAATCTATTTTACAGGTCTGTAGCTCTGGAAATCCTACCCTCCCCACAGCCCATTTTCTGTCTCATATTTAGATTCAATGAAATACATTCACTTGATGAGCTTCCAGAATTATTAGTTTTTATAATATCAAAATACTTCAAACCCTGTAATAATGATAGACTGTCCACCCCCCAAAACAAGAGTTTATTTATACTTTTTAAATCTTTAATTTAAAAGATGTCTGCAGAGCAGATTAAAAACTGAGTATCAACTAACATCAGAAACTAGAACTTAAAAGTCAGCATGTTAACAAAGGAAACTCTCACAGTACATTAAAATTTAATAATTTGATACTTTTGCAGTTTTTATAGGAAAAACTTCAAAATCCCTAGAAGTAATAAACTTTTAGGAGTTACGTATTTATAATACCTAATTATCAGTTATAATTTTATATCTGTATTATCTCAGTATAATGCTTAAAATTCATAAAACTATACCAAGGGCATTAAAAAATGTTGCCTTCCGGTAATTCAAATCTTTCTGTTACTACCCAAATTTGCAATTTTATATACAAAATTAACTCTTTTTATGAAACAGAGCTCTGTAAACTATATTTTTTCAGGATAAAACACACATAGCAAATTTTTCTATCACAATAAATTTAACATGTGATCAGCAATAATTAATTCAAACAAGCCTTATAGTCACATTAGTATTTTCCAATAATACTGCCTTACTATCACGAATAATTACATTGCAGATGTCAACGAGCTGTTCAGAATACATACCTCTTGTGCAAGATCTTGTGCATTGGAGATAAGAGGAAATGGAGGACTGGCCTTGTTCATGTGTACTGTGACAGCGTTGTGTATCTTAAATGCATTCTGGAAATCTTTATTTTGAACAAGTTGTAAAAGCAGTGAAATATCCTCCTGGCTCTGAGAATCTACTAAAGTATGTTGGATATGTTTAAGTGAAGAAAATAAGTCTTCTACTTCTAGTAGGAGAAGAAAAAAAATATCCAAAAATTAATTCTTTTGGTCTTAATTCAACATCTGTTTTAAGAGAAGATTTCTTGAACCAGTAATAATTTACATTTTCAGAAAAAAACAAACCCAAAATAGCATATATTTTAGAGTGTCAATCATCGTCATTTTACTGATTTTTAAGTAAAACTCTTTAAAAATTATATAACAGAATAACTTGCATATTTTTAAAAGTGTTTTAACTATAAAACTAAAATATACCCCCTATAAAATGAGGGGAGGAATACAGAAATTAACAAAGAAACTTAAAACCACCAATAATCCCATCACCTAAAACTAAGGTTTTTCTCCTAACATCTTAGGGTATTTCCTTTTTTTATTTAACAGTATATTATAATTGCCTTCCCACATCACTAGTCTTTAAAACACATATAATGGCTCCATGATATTCTATTACATGGTTAAACCACAATTTATAGTAACCATTACACTAAAGTTGAGCACTTAGGTACATAATAATCATTGCTGCATATAAATTTGTCTGAGATTCTGATGTTTTCTTAAAATAATTCCTAGAAACAAAACTTTTAAATTAGATTCTGACATTTTAAAGTCAAACAGCTTTCCAGGGAAAAAGTTATGTCCCATTAGCAATATTTTCACCAATATCTGATACTATCATTTTCAAAAATCTTCAGTTTCTTTGATTAATTGGGTGGTTGAAGTTTACTCATACTTACCAGGCACTTCTTTTGTGGGCCATAAAACTCTAATGAACTGTGTGTCTCCTATAACTGTATTGAAAGTTGTGGGCATGTGTATGTATATTGTGCCTGTTGGTGTACATACACAGCATATGCATTTTTCTGGGAAATGGTTATTCCAAAATGGTTAAGAACCACTGGTACTCTATTCCCTGCTCCCCGACAGGGTGTGTGTACATGTGTGCGTGCACACACATATATGAGCAAATAATCCGTCATATTTGTTGGGAATAGTTTTCCAATTTTTCTATTTGTCTATTAATTATATTTATAGTTGCTTTTATTGTAGAACTTTTCAACTCTTATATATTAGGAATGATTCCCCTTTCCCTGTGTGATGTCTTTCACTGTTTCTGTGCTTATAAATTCCTTTTGTTGGTCATTAAATAAGTATCTACATTTCTTCTAGCTTCCTATGGCTTCTATTTCATTTTACTATTTTACTTCTATTTAATTCATCTGGAATTTATTTTAGTATAGATTTGAGGAGAAATTTTAACTTTATATTTCTTCCAAAGCATTAACCAATTACTCTAGTAACATTTATTGAATAATACTTCCTTTTCCACCGATTTACGACACCACCAAATTCTTAGGTATGTCAGAGTCTGTTTCTATTTGGTTGGTCTATCAGACCTACAACATCCTATCATAGTAACATTATAGTCTTTGTTCATATTAATATGACAAGTACCTGATTACTACTTTTTAACACACTGCCAGGCTAGAAAAAAATTTTTTCCTTGGGGCCACGGTGTTTTATTACAAAAACAGAATAAAGACTTTGAAAACAAAATGATCCTTTCTAATTTAATGAAAAATTTGTTATTTTTTATTGTTTTCTGTGCATGAATTATATGCAACTTGAAAAAGAGTTCGCGCAGCTCCCAAAGTGAAGAGAAATCTAAATTACATACGCTTCACAAGGCCCTGGGCTCAAAACTAGCAAGAGTTAAATACAACTCACATGGCAGTTAATGTGTTAAAAAGATTGACTATTCAAAATTAGTTATAAATCATTTTTTTCAAGTTACCTCCCATTCCCTCTTTCCCATTCTTCCAAAAAGAAAAGTCCTATTGAGACTCTGAACTTAAAACCCGTAAATGAGCCTGGGAAAAATTTAAGGCAGATACTATCTGTCTTTAACACAGTCACATGGAAAAAATCTTCCCATTTAAGACTTTCTGTTAGTTTTCTTCATATAAGGCCTACAGAAAAGCCACTGATTCTTATACACTTATCTTATATTCCACTATTTAAATAGTAGTTAAATTTTTAAAGAGATTCTAACAGTTAAGTTGATTCTTGTGGTTCCCTATCTTTTCCTCCAAAATAAAAACACCTTTAGTCCTCCTTATAAAATATATATATTTAGTCCTCCTTATTTTACACATATGTAGTACTCCTTCAGTATCTGTAGGGGATTGGTTCCAGGTATCCTCCAGATACCAACATCTGCGATATTTAAGTCCCTTAAATAAATGGCAAAGTAATTGCACATAACCTATACACATCCCCTGGTATACTTTAAATCATCTTTAGATTACTTATAATACCTAATACAATGTAAATAGTTGTTATACTGTATTGTTTAAAGGAATAATGACAAGGAAAAAATGTCTGTACAACTTTAGTGCCGATGCAATTTTTCTTTAAATATTTTCATTCTGAGGTTGGTTGAATCCATGGATGTGGAACCCACAGATACAGAGGGTCAACTGTATGTATATATGCATATATTCTCCATATATATATACTGTAGCTACACTACACATATGGTCATTGGTAGTTCAAAAATGCAGCGAAACTGGGGAAAAAATTAGAAAGTCAAAACTGTCATTAGATTGACTTAAGAAGTTCTGACCCAGAGCTAGGTAAGACTCGAGAAATAGCCAGAATTTAACCATATGCTAATATGGTATCTACAAGAGTAGACAGGAAGAGTATGGAAAGTCAGATTCCATCAAATGCAAAGAGGTTACCACAGAATTTCCTATGAGTGTAAAGAATTCCCTAAGAGAATAAAGAATTCAACAGCTTTGAAGTGTTAGTATCTTAAGAGCAGAAGAGGAAAACAAACATTTAAAAAGAAATAGAAATTATAAAACCAACAAAGCAGTTAACCGGCTACAATCTTATGGGGACTACAGATATCCCTGAGTGGATAATTAGATCCCTGCTAAAAAAGAAAAAAAAAATTAGTAATTGTTAAAAGGGGCTCAGCCTGGCTATTAGGACAATGAGAAAAACCAGGAGCTTCAGATCTTACTGCTGACTGAAATCAATAAGCAACCTTAATCAGCCCAGAAGGTGGTAGCTGTCTCCCTAGTAGGTCTCTTCAACCTCAGGGAAACTTAAAATTTTTAAGGCAAAAGAATTTCTGCATAATCTGTCTTGTGAACCAAAGCCACCCATGAGGACACTAAAATACTGACATTATAAAAAAAATTATCTGTAGGTCTACCTTTTGGCTATAATTACTGGTGTTATTTTATTGCATGCTGTAGACTTTGAGACTTTTAAAATGCTGATCTAACCATATAAATGACACTGTAAATGCTGTTTTGCAATCTATTTTCCAATTATTCCTTAGAATAAATTCCTGGGATAAAATTTCTGATGAGATAATAAGAACATTTAAAGCTTTGATACGTATTGTCAAAATACTGCCTTCCAGATTTGTACCAATTCATACCCATACCAGCAATGAACGTGGTTGCTTGTTTTCACAAACACAGACCAAATTAAGGATTATCAATTTTTTAATTTTTGGTGATCTGATAAGGTTGAATTTTTTTTCTCTTACAATGTACAGCTATTTGTATTTCTTCTTTCATCCATTTTATGTTTATCTTTTGCCAATTTTTCTACTAGAGTGATTTTTCCTTTAGTAACTAGAATTACACTGATTATAAGATATCTCTATAGTCTAAGAAAAAATATTGAATATAATTTCATCTTCTTTTGCTATTATAAGAACAATGGCTTTTAATCAAAGATTATTTATGAAAAATCACTAAAGAAAATTTAAGACATACATGTCCAGAGTTCATAATCAGAATCTCCAATGTTTTCTTTAATGATAATATTTTAAGTTAATTATAACACACCCCTCTGGTTAGGAACCACTGACTTAGGGCATTATTAACATAAATTCTTATAATATTTTAGGACATGATATACTTGGGACTATATTAAGGTACTTATACCTACTTTCTTCTATAACCTTGATTACTATATTGAGTTCTTGTATCTGCTTTTTATAGTTATTCTGTTTCCTCCTTGGAAACTCTTTCCTTATGTTGTCCTCTTCTTGCTTTTCACACATAAAGTAAATTATTAAAATATTTTATTTAAGTATACACCAGATGCTGAAGTGATATGCCAGCAGGAACAACTAGGGAAACCTAAACTAGGAATGGCTTATTAAGAGAGAAAACTTGAGATCAATGACCTTATTTCAGGAGATTAGTCAAGAGTTGAGACACTGCTCAGACAGGAAATAGGAAATTTTGTGATTAGTCCACAAGAAATGGTAGCTTTAAGGTTCTAAGAAATAAGTAGGCTTCTTGTGTTGCTAGGACCTGAGGTAAGGAATACAGATACCAGGGAAAGATGAAATCTGGTCAACATGATCATATTGTGGAGCTCTGAAGCGAAAAAACCATATAGAAGAGTTTAAAATCCAGAGAAAAAAATCTCAGGGTCAAACTGGAAATGTCTCTCACTCAGGATGCCAGGGACCAAGACAAGATCTATAGCACTAAGAAGGCAAAGCAGAAGAATACAATCAAATCCCAAAGAGGCTGATGACCTAGTAACTACCTAAATTCAAGCACAAGGCTAAGTAATGTGTAGTGAGAGAACCTGAGGACCCTGGCAACTCTAGAAATATCAACAAATTCACACTGGGCTTAAGGTTTAAGTTTTTAGGTTAACATTAAGACCAATTTAACACATTAACTTCCATGTGAGTTGTATTTAACTTGAGCCAGTTTTGAGCCTGGGGCCTCGTGACGCATATGCAACTCACGTCTCTTCACCTTGGGAGTCATGAGAACAATTTTTCAAGTTGCATATAACTCATGCACAGAAAACAATAAAAAAAA
>RJWJ010006587.1:5429-28873 GCA_004363605.1 Indri indri | reverse complement strand
TGAACTCCTGAGCTCAGAACGATTCGCCCACCTCGGCCTCCCAGAGTGCTAGGATTACAGGCTTGAGCCACCGCGCCCGGCCCTGTTTTCAAACTCTTTATTCTATTTTTGTAATAAAACACTGTGGCCCCCAAGCAAGAAATTTTTTTTTTATAGTGTGGCAATGTGTTAAACTTGTTCCAAATAAGTATCATCCTTTGCAACTTCACTCACCTCTGTAACGTCCTACTCATATTTTTTGTTCTTTAATTAATAAAAGCTGTTTTCACTGAAATTATCTTTCCTTGGTTGTTTCCAAACTCATTATGTTAATCAACATTGCCAGGCTAAATTGAGACCACTTGCACTTAAGCTCAGCTTCTATAATTAGACAGCACCAAGCATTATTGAAAAACAATATGTATTTGGCTGTATTACATATTAGTCATTGCCATTACTGAATAGTGTGCTATGAAACAATTATCATATTTTTATACACATTATTTTACTGCTCATAAAAACATTGAGAATCTTTTCCCAATTTTAAAAAATAAAGGAGACACTTGTCAGATCGAATCTCTACAGATGAAGCAAATGAAGTAGAGAATAAGTGATTTGCCTGAAGTCATACACAAAAATGACACCAAAATGAGAATCAATTTCCTCAACTTCTAAGACTGCTTTTTCTGCCACACCAAAAGAAAAAAAAGATATTTTTTGGTGTAGATTCTAGGGCTTGATTGTGATATATCATTTATCTGTTTTAGAAAAGTTTTCCTGAGATGTCTTTTTGCCCAATACAGCAACATGTAATGTATACTGACTAGTGCTTAGAGGAGCTTACACATACTAGTTATATTATATTACTATATACCCTCAGAAGGAATCTCCTCTAGTTAATTGTGCATGCTCACACATATAATGCATACACCTGTGCTTTAATTCACCCTCCAAATGCTACTTTTATAATAATGTTGTGTTTTACTTTGGATATTTTAACCAAGTGTCTCATCTTTAAATATTTTCTCTAAGTATATTATTTCATCTCTAATATTACAATAGCATGCTGGGTAGTACACTGGAGAAACTCAGCAAAAGAAACCAAAACTGTAATTTCTGTGAACACAGGCTATGTACCTTTTTGAGAAATGTTGTAAAGTATCTTTTATAGGGTCGCAGTAGCCTGGGTAACCAAGCAGTACAGCAAAATTGATAACTATGATTTAAATGAATAAAGTTTTCAGATAAATTCCATTGCTGCTTTGATCAGTTTAGCTGGGAACGTTTCCAGATAGCTTTCTTAGGAAGAAAAGCTGCCCAAAGCACGCTCATCCTTCAGGCTCAAATGTTTCCATTAAAAATATTTAATGAACAAGTAAAACAGATTAAGTTACCAGACACTCATAAGAGTGTCAAAACTTCATTAAATATATGTAGCTTGACATATATTCATATATTCATTTCAAAACTTCATTAAATATATGTAGCTTGACAAGAAGATATGAACTAAACCACATGTAGCTAAAACAAATAAATACTTAAGAGAAAATCTGAAATATCAAACGACACAAGCCCTCTGATGAAATTACTATGTATTTGAAAATAAGCTTATCAATTTAAAGGACATTAAAAATGATGCCACTTCTGTCCAATAACATTTTTGAAGTCACACAGAAAGCAATAAATACCTATGGCACTAGTCTTAAAATACTGATTAGGAGAAATAAGATGAGTTCACTGTCTTTACTCAGTTCTTTTTAAATAAATTCTGACAGAGGGTCTTTTCTCTGATATTAAGTATAATGTCAAATAATGTAATGAATAATACCTGTTGGCAACATTAACTCAGAGATCCTTGTTCTGATACTCATTCTCATTCATATTTTGGTTTCGTATAAACTCTTAATTCCAAAGGTGTGAAAATTTAGTTGTAAGTTTACAAAAAAATGTTGTTCCTAAATAGCACATCTTTAAAAGCACTTCAAAAATACTTATTTTCCTAGAATGCTTAATTTTCTACACACTCAAAGAAATGTTCCATTCTCTGAGGGTTCTGTTACTTCAAATAAACAAAAATCCACCTACATTCTTCAACACTGCATACAATTTCAGAAGGAATTTAAAAAATCCATTCAGATGCAACTAATTCAGTCCTGTGAAACACGCACTCTTCTGTAATAAAGATGAAGACACGGAGACAACAAAGAGAGGACAGAGTACAAAGAGAAGAGATTCCCTTCCCCAACCCCATATACAGACAACAGACACAAGGAGGAAGAACCACGTGGACAATAAACAGAGAGAGATGTAGAGAACCACAGCGCTAGTGGGAAAGACTGACCTAAGTGCTAGGTGGGAAATGTATAAAGAAGTAGTGCTGGGGCAGAGAAGTACCCAGAGTAAGGCAGGATGGAGACACTCTACAGACGAAAGGCAGAAGCAGGCATAGCAAACCTAGCTTTGGTAATAAATTCTAGTCTGTAACAACTTTCCTACAAGGAAGTTCTTTATATATAACCAGTTTAAATTCCTTGCCCTACAGTTTGATCTATTTCCTCTTACTTGGTTTTCAATAGAAATTGTTTTCAATTCCCATCATCTTCTTCAACATTTCATACAACACTTAAATCTTGATTATTTATGTTACAAGAGGATACATGATCTTAAAGGAAAATCATTTATTAACACAGTTGGCTTCGGGATACAATTAAAACAGATAAATACAAACGCACATAGGTCCATCCCCCTGAACTCTCCTCCCGCCCTGGCCCTCTCCTGGCAGTCAAAAATGTAAAAGAATGAAGACTTTATAATAGGCAACAGAAAGCAATCACCAAGAGTTACTTTATCTGAAATTCTATCTTCATACTCTGGGAAGCCATACAGCAATATCAGCTATCAGGGCAAACATTAAAATTACCTAAGGAACCTCCATCTCTGAAGATATTTCAAAGCAATGGAGATAGCAATCTACCCTGGGATTAGCTTTGTTTATTTTTACATATTACTCTCATTTACCCCGTATGAAAACAGATAGCTTCTAGAGATCTATTCCAGCATCAAGATTCTTCCATTTCATCCTGTAAATAATACCCACTCTTTTAACCTATCCTTGGAAATTTCAATTCCTACCAACTTCGTGACTTTTTTCTGAAACTTTAAAGCTTTCTTTTCCCCTAAACTGTAGGGTCAAATGATATTCATATGAGGAACGTATGAGGAAATTACATCAGTTTCCAATATACCTAACCAGCTATATCAAAATCAGAACAGTCATTCAGGAAATCTTTGCTTAAATAAGGGGTAGTCCTTCTTTTCTCTTTTTTCTCTCTTTTCCTTTCTTTTCTTTGTAAATTTAAGAACATAAAATTCAGATCCCTGAACTTTGCTTTTCAGTGTACTAGATCAAAGGAAATTTGTTAAAAATAACAGAAGTTTATGAAAGATGCTGAACAGTAATTAACAACTGGGTAAGCAAATTAAAAACAAATACTAGCCAAATTTATAAGAAAAGACAGCTGAGAGACAACACAGCAAAAATCTTACCCCTAAATGTGGTAAGACAATAGAAAACTATCTTGAAGTGACTACTACCCAATCAAGTACAAAAGCCTCATGATTTGTCCCTGGACAAAAGAAAGGTACTTGATGAGAGAGAAAAAAAGCCCCAGCCTTGGAATCAGAATACCTGGGTCCTAGCAATGGCTTGATCATTTATTAATTGTATTATATGTCACAGGATAACCCACCTCAAGTCTCTGGGCCTTTCTGTAAAACAAGGGAGTTTAACTATAATATTAATAGTATTTCTCAGATTTTTGTTGGCAACCCATCAAAAATATATATGCTTTATTTCTCAACCCAATATATACAAAACTATTTGAAATAAAATGTTTATGTATGCTTATGTGCAATATACTTTAATATTTTCTATTTTATTCTAACTCTAAAAAGATTACTGGGTACAGGATAGCTACAATTAAAAAGACAATAACAACTAGTGGCGTAACAACCTGGATGGAAGTGGAAGCCATTCTTCTTAGTGAAGTATTGCAAGAATAGAAAAAAAAACACCACATGTACTCAATACTAAATTGGAACTAATTGATCAACATTAATGTGCACATATGGAAGTAAAATTCAGGGGAAATCAAGTAGATGGGAAGGGGTGGGTAAATTCATACCTAATGGGTACAATGCACATTAACTGACTGAAGGGCACACTTTTAACTTTGACTCAAACTGTATAAAAGCAAATTATGTAACCAAAACCTACGTACCCCTGTAAAATTCTGAAATTAAAAAAACACAAACAAGTAGTGTCAAGCATGTAGAGAAATTGGAACCCTTACACATTGCTGGTGAGCATGTCAAATAGTGTAACTACTGTGGAAAACAGTATGGCGGTTCCTCAATATGTTAAACATAGAATTACCATATGACTAAGCAACTGTAGTCCTAGGTATATATCCAGAAGAATTAAAAATGGGTGTTCAAACAAAAACTTGTACAAGAGCATTCATAATGGCACTATTCACAATAGTCAAAATAAGGAAACAACCCAAATGTCCATCAACAGATGAATGAACAAAATGTGACATATCCATACAATGGAATATTATTCAGCCATAAAAAAGAATGAAATACTAATTCATGCTACAACATGGATGAACCCTGAAAATATAACACTGAGTGAAGAGGCTAGTCAAAAAAGGGTGCATAGTTGTGTGTGATTTGATTAATATGAAATGTCCAGAATACACAAATCCAAACAGACAGAATATATATTAGTGGTTGTCAGGGGCTGGAAGGAGGGGAGAATAGGGAGTGACTGCTTATGGGTACAAGGTATCTTTTTAGGGTGATGAAAACATTTTGGAATTATAGTGGTAACGGTTGCACAACCTTGTGACTATACCAAAAACTAATGAATTGTATACATTAAAAGAGTAAATTCTATAGTATGTGAATTATATCTTAATAAAGTTATTATTTAAAAAATGAAATTAAAATTAGTTGTTAAGATCCAGAAATTAATTTCATGGACTAAAGGGTTAGATGATCTTTCTGGTAGCTTCCGGTTCTTACAAAAATTAAATTTCACTCAAACCTACAGAGTGCTACTTGCTCATGTACATTTTTTCCTCTGGTCCTCAAGAAAATCCTGAAACTGAAGCTCAGAGAACTTAAATAACTTGTCCAAGGTCAACAGCAATTAAGTGACAATAAAAAGTATTTAAACTCAGTTCTGACTTTGCCATCCCTACACTTTCCAGTATGCAATTATGTTATGCATTTCTGAACACACCATAAGATAATGAAGCAAATATTTGCAAGAGGCGAAAAGTTAAAACCTACTATTACTTAATAAGCGGAATGAAGTTTTTTTAGAGTCAGGGTCTTGCTCTGTTGCCCAGGCTAGAGTGCAGTTGCTTCGTGGACAGCTCACTGCAACCTCAAATTCCTGGGCTCAAGCAATCCTCCTGCTCAGCCTTCCCAAGTAGCTGGGACTTCAGGGGTATGTCACCATGCCTGGCTAATTTTTTAAATTTTTTGTAGAGACAAGGTCTCAATATGTTGTCCAGGCTGGTCTTAAACTCTTGGCCTCAAGCAATCCTCCTGCCTCAGCCTCCCAAACTGCTGGGATTACAGGCATAAGCCACTGCACTCAGCCTGGAATAAAGTTTTGATGCATTGTGTCAAAGACTAAATGCAATAGCAGTTAATAATTTTTTAATAGAATTGTATATATTTAACAACCAAAATTTACATGAGTATATACATATTCTAATGAATTTTAAAATCTTTACTTTTTAAGTTAGCTCTAATTTTAGCAATTTGACTAAATCAGAAAATTCTCAAGTGGTCCCAACACTTCAAACATTAAATCCAGTACCAATAGGTTTAATCATTTCACTTCCAGGGGGAAAAAAAGCCCCTCAAAGAATGGCTAGTAAGGTTTGTTTGAAACAGTTAAGCAAAAATTTGACAGTGAAAATAATTAACTTCTCAGAACTAGCTTGAACTAAAACTCAAGATTTATTGGTACTGGAATTTTGTTGGCTTTAAATAAACTTTATTTTAAAGTCAACTTTTAATAAAGTTTATCACAATCACACAAAATTCCAGTATGTCCCATGGTCAATCAAAAGGCAGTTAAACATCAGAAAGAAATGTGGAAGAACTATTTATTGTAACTTTAAAATATCAATACTCTTTTAATAGTTTGAATATCCAGAGACATCTGGCAAAAAATATATGGACACTAATCAAGACTGAAATATGCTATTAGTATTATGAAAATGGTTCATTCTTTAGTTTTATTCATCCTAGTTTTCTTCACATTGGCGTGTCTTGTTTCTTCACACTAACAGCACCTGGTGTAGCTTAGAAAGCCCCTAATCACAAATTCCAAGAGTCTCCTTATTAACCACAAAATAGATAGCTAACCATGAGTGTGTCTGCCCTTTCCTAATGTTTCTTCAAAGGTATTACAATTATAATACATAGTCACATATATGATACTATAGAAAGCAGTCTTCCCTAGTTTATTCTCTTTCAATATTGTCTACTATATTTATTTGTCCACATCCCTGACCCAAAATTACTTATATGAGAACACAAAAACAGTGAAATCTATAATCTAGAAAAATCTCAAAATTATCCTACTCTATCTCAGCCCACTCTAATCTGCATTATGTTCTTTTCTCAGGATTTCAAATCTTTGATTATGAAAGAGAACAATGACGATATGTGTAGCAAAGCAAGCTTTAAAAACTAATGCTAATTTTAAGGAAGTCTCCCTAATACATTAAAACTTTTACAATTTATAATACTAATTTTAATTATTCATTTGAAATTAAGTTCCCAATTGCTATTTGCTGATTTTTGACTAGATTTTAACAGGTTTTAAACAAAAAAATTCAGTTCATCCCTTTTGAGTATTTTCTATCAATCTCACCCCTATACTTTATTATACATTGCCAAATTTACAAATACTTTCATTAAAAACCACCCAATTAAAGTACTTAACCTTTCCAATCACATCTTCAATTCTAAAAAGTACTTCATCTACTTACAGGTAATGATGATATATAGTTTGGAAACTGAAGGCTCCCTCTCAAAGAAAGAAATCAGTTGCCTCATCCTTCTCTCACTTAAAACAAAGTTGCTGTTTCTGGCTGTGAAAAGGGCTGACAAGTTGTCTCCTGTCATGTGTGTATTAATCAAAATACTGGCAAGGAGATACAATTTTCAGGGAGTATTTCTGTTGTAGTTTGATGTGTTAGCAGATTATGAACAACAAAAAAAAATGATTGGTAAAAAGCTATTACACTTCATTTTAAATGAAAATTTAAAACTGAATATATCAAAAATCTGAGGCTATGACTGACAATAACAATCTTATAACTTCTGCTAATTTTTCAAGTTTCCTATAATTAACAGCATTTGTGTTGAGTGTATTAACATTAACTCTATCACTTATTTCTCAGAATATTAAATCTCCTCCTGTCCAAGAAACAAATTATAAATACCTGGAACTACATTTCAAATTACTTTAAAGTACAATATATAAAACAATCTTAAGTTCAAGGACCACAAAAAGGTATTTTTGAAAACCATGGTGGACTACAAATTGGAAGAAATATAGCTGTCCTTTAATCTGAATTTGCAGAAAATCAGCAACAGAACATACAATCAGAAATAGGAAAAAGCAGAAAAAGTAAGAAATGATCTCCAATTTTCTGTGCATAAGAAAAAAAATACCCCACAACTTTCCCCCTAAGTGAATCCGGCTTAAGCTATTTATTTGTTTCTTTACTGTGATTAACTGAATATTATCTATTAGATGCACATTTACACCTGTGTAAAGCAAATGCACAAATACATCAATCTTAAAGGAATTTAAACAGAAAAACAAAAGAATCAATCCAGGCTTGCACTGTATATAACATAAACTTTCTCCAATAGAGAATACTTATAGAATGTTAATAAATAATAATGAAGTGATGGGAAATGAAGGCTAGTAAGAGGCAATCAGGAATAAAGCATTTTTACTCTAACAAAACCCTTAGGAAAAAAGAACATACAATTTCTTCATATCAATGTATTAAGAAAATATGTAACCTTTCAGTTTTCACAGAAACTATAACATCTGAAGGCATTTAGCAGACTTCACTATGACTGAACACATATCTATGATTTCTTAAAACACAAAGAAGCATGTACATTTGAAATGTAGATCCTGAATAAATTTATAACACAGAAAAGAAACCGATGATGTGATGTAGCAGAAACCACTCCAGACTTGGAATAAAGAGACTTAGTGAGGGACAAATCTAGCATATATATGGTACCTTTGTGCAAATCAGAAAAAGGTGCTCAACTCTAGGTAGCCACAGCTATGGCCTGGTGAGTGAATTGCAGGCTAGATGTCAGTCACCACTCAAACTCTCCACTTTGTGTAGTACATCACTCCAGATCTGGCAAATTTGAACTTGGCTCTACTACCTACTAGCTTGGTGTCTTAAACAAGTGATTTAAATGAGGTTCAACTTGTTTATCTTCAAAATGGAGATTACAGAGTCCTGTTAACAGGATTGTTGTGGGTATTACACAGAATGGTGTTAGCTGAAACACCTAGTACAGGGCTCAACAGACACTTAAATGAATGGCAAAATGATGACAATGACAAGAATTCTCTCCTTCCGCAGAAAAGTAGAAACATCTCTTTTTGCACATCCCCAAAATAGTAAACCACCAATAAATAAAATGCTTCATTTGGGTTAGCCCAGGTTTAAAGAGTACACAAATTAATGCATAAGGCAGCATTTCTCAAACTGACTTCTACCAACTTCTAACACTAGTTCAGTGAGCACTCGTGTGCGTGTGTGTGTGTGTGTGTGTGTGTGTGTATGCATGTGTGTGTACACATATTCTAAGATGTCCTGAAATAAAAAGCTGCTTAACTTATTTGACATAGCGGTCTCAAAATTTATTTGGTCACAGAACTCTTTTTTGTTTGTATCTATTAATATCTCATAGGATTAATATTTTGGAGGTTTT
Organism: Indri indri; assembly: GCA_004363605.1. Lineage (NCBI taxonomy): Eukaryota > Metazoa > Chordata > Mammalia > Primates > Indriidae > Indri > Indri indri. The sequence continues at coordinate 19,828 of RJWJ010006587.1, read as the reverse complement.
CTTTTTTTTTGCTTTCACAGAACACAATTTGGGGATAGAAAATTTTGAGCCATATTTTACGTGTATGATGCCATATGAACAGCACCAGTTCTTACTGGCAATCATTAATTAAAGAAATCAAATACAGTTTAAGCTATAGTTATTAATTTCATTACTATTTTACAAACTTACTTTAAGGAAATCAGAAATTCAAAATCTGAAAATTGTTTTTCAGTATTTTTATATAAAAGTTTGTGAGTTTGATATAAAAGGTAAATTTCAAGGCTTTAAATGTTAGGCCACTTGCAGAACTTTTTATATCTAAAAAACATGTTGTAGTGACTAAACATTTAAGCCATATGCTTTAGCTCTATGTGGCTAACAATAAACAATGATTGTTATATGGCCTTTCCAAGAAAAGAATTGATCTTCGTCTGGAATTCAAACCACCATTACTTACATTCTCTTAAACCCCTCTTCCTTCCTGTACATGTTACAAGGCATAGATAAACTAATGCAAATCATTTACCATTATCCTATTTTTACTTACCTAATATTTTCACAGCATAATGAGGACTTTCTAAGACAATTCCTTCCTCTGTATCAAATATAGGGTTATCTATTCCAGTCTTTGGAGGAATTTGGGCTAGTTTCTTAAGTCTCATGGAAGAATTAAGGTCAAGTTCTTGCTTTTTCCCTTCTTCCTCTCGCCTACGTCTCATGTCCTCCTGTTGTTGCCGAATACGCTCCAACTGTGCACTTCGACGTACTGGCATCATCCTGGTGCCCAAATCTCCAGGGCAGTCGACAGCCATCTCTCGGTGCTTCTGATGTTCCTCTGGTGATGCAAGATCAACATTTTTTACTTCGCTGTCTGATTCCTCTGTAACATGCCCATTCATATGGGATGTTGTCATGGTTATCTATAAAAACCTGTACCACTTTTATAAATCAATTTTTCCTATAAAGCCAATTCTCTTGATTCTGTAGTATAAAATCCATGTTACTTCAAAAAAAAAAAAAAAAAAAACTTCTCACATCACATAATAATGCTATGAAAAATATCCATGAAGAAAATCTAAGGGGAAAGATGGGGGGGAAAAAGTATAAGAATTACAACATAAAAGCAGATTTTACATAACCCACCTCTAAGCTCCACATAATACAGAAGATATCTAATAACTGTATAATAATATTTTGCTGTGTAGATTAAATACTTTCCTTTCACTTTACAGGTAATGCTGAGGAAATTTTTAAAAAGCTCACTTCCCAAAATTTGAAGCATATGTTCAATTTTACAGCTGAAAAAAAAATGATACACAGTATTGAAAAGTTTAGCAAAGTGGGAAAGTAAAAAGTTTTGGGTACTAGCTTGGTAGAGAATAGGTTGCCTGAAGTATAAAAAGGTTTTAATCATCTTTTAATAGTTGTCTCAACATAGTACTTTATGCTCAATTAATAAACATGGGATTGAAATAACTTTTAAATCTTTAAACTTTGAAATAACAGTTAACTGCTAAGGAAACTGAAGATGATCAATCTATTTGGCATAGCAGCCATGTTTGTGGCTCACCTGAGATATAGGCAGTATTTCATTTTTAGGAGTTTTTGAGATGAAGAAGATGCCCAATGAACAAGAAACTTTAATTAGCAGCTAAGGCATTTACAGGCTAGAACTACATTAAGTGAGAAAAGGATTACATGGGTCATCATTATTTATAATTGGTCACATAAAAAAAAAGAATTGAGGCCTGGTATAGTGGCTCACACCTGTAATCTCAGCACTTTGGGAGGCCAAGGGGGCAGGGATTACTTGAGGCCAGGAGTTTGAGACCAGCTTGGGCAACAATAGCAAGACCCTGTCTCTACAAAAAATTTTTAAAGAAGTTAGCAGGGTGTGGTAGCTCATACCTGTAGTCCCAGCTACTCGAGAGGTTGAGGCAGGAGGATTGCTTGAGCCCAGGAGTTCAAGGCTGCAGTGAGCTATGACTGTGCCATTGCCATCCAGCCTGGGCAGTAGAGTGAGAGCTTGTCTCTACTAAAAAAAAGAGAGAAAGAAAGGAAGAGAGTGAGAACTGGAGTTAACTCTTTATAAGGATTCATTTAGAAAAAATGGTAGTATCTATTACCACTCAAAAGAATTTTCAAGTCATACTGTACAGCAAAAAGAACGCCTTGAACTTGGAGACAAGCAAACTGAATTTTTACTCTGGCTGTGCCACAACCTCTAGCTTTCTGATTTAAAACCAGTCAGTTTCTCCCTTTGAACCTCAGATTCATAGGCTCAATTGTTCTGAGTTTTAAATAAGATAATGTATGCAAGTTATAAAATGAAAATATATATACTTATATTAACTATTATAATAGTATTAGCTTGATTCTCATATTTTAAAAATCCTTCAACATATTTTAGATATGAAAAATATTTTACGTGATGACACTGGCTTTTCATCAAGCCATTTCTCAGGCATAAATAGGCGGATTGTTTATATACGTGTAAACCCACATATTAACTCTAATTAGTCTTCTTTCACTCAAGACTTTACAAATATTTACAATAATAAACCTACTACCTCCTTGAGTTGAGCATTACTTCATAAACAGGTTGGTTAGCACAATGCCAACTAAGCAAAAGTCAGGTTTTCAGATAATATTCCTAATGCCAGACGATCTTTTCTTAAACATCTTAGGTCATAATGCAAGTAGAGACAGAAGACAGAATGCTTAACACAAACCCACGTAGGCTACCAAGAAAACCACTAGGCCAACAATCAGGAAAATGGATGCAAGCTACGTGGGCCACTAAAATTACACTGTCACAAGATTTTTGGTAAACTTTTGTCTTCCATCCAAATTTTAGCTTCTTTATTTATAACTATGTGATCTACAATAAGTACCTTATTTACCACTAGATTGCTGCCTTTTTCATTAACACGAGAGCTATTAAATTTATGCCAGGCAATTCTTAAGCTTTTTATGTTGATTACACACAAATGCAAATTCAGCTTTTTTTAATGTTTTCATTATAAGTAAGCAGAAATTTGTGTAGGAGTTACTGCAGTGCTACACTTAATTTTAAAAATCTAGGAGTGCACATATTTTCAGAAAACTAAAACTCTTAACCTTCTCTATTTACAATTACTGGATATTAAAAATCAAATTTAATAAATATTAATAATGTATTTTTTACTTAATATAATGCTAGTCTATAAAAATTATGAACTAAAATTAAAACGCAGCTTAAAAACTCTAAGGCTATGTCCATATTCACCATACTAAATCATGAGGGAAAATTATAGGTCATGCAAGAGAGACCGAGCCAGGTGATCTGAATCAGAATTCTTATGCTTGGACTATTTATTATCACGCTTGTTTATCTGGACCTAGTCTTCTACTCTCAGAAAAATTTCTGCAACCTAATAATAATCCGCTTAAAATTCCATTTTGGTTATCTCCCCAGGAGTGTTCACAGTCTACTGGGAGAGACAGCAAAGAAAATTAAATGATTATTCTTCCCCAGTTGGTCTCTCCTCACCAGATTCTAAATTTGTTAAAAGATAGGACTCATGTCTGATTTTCATACCCTGAGTGTTTATCATAATATATGTCATATAAGAAATGCTCAATAAACATTTGTTCAACTAACTTAGAATGTCATAAATTCACAGAGGATGTACAGATACTAGACTATAAAAGTTAAGTTTGTAGTAAAAGGTGACAGAAAACACATAAGGACACATTTCTTTGAGCTGCATTTCAAAGGACAACTAAAAATTAAGTCAGACAGAAGAGGGTTTGTTCGAGGCAGACAGAATCACATGACCAATAGGAAGGAAGAGTATGAGTGGCTCTTTTGGAAAACAGAATAGAATGCAATAAAGCTGGATGGAACAATGGGAGTATGCCATACATGAATAATGATAAAACCGGAAAGGCAAGCAGGAGGCCAGACTGAGAAGAGTTTTAGACCTTTACACTGAAAGTATTAAAAATAATTGAAAGAGATGAGTGATTTGTACATAAATTTTACTGATCATTTACCTCAGGCTAGGTACTAGGGTTATAGAGACAAGAACCCTGCCCATTACTCCATCTTACCAAAATTTCCTATAGGAATCTAGAAATTAATGTGTCCAAAATTAAACTCACATTTCCTTTTAATCCCCTCTTCTCTTTAATCCTCTTCCTCTGTTTTCAATTCTAATTAATGTCACTATATCCATCCAGTTACCTAAGACAGCATATTTAAGTAGCCTCCAGAATCGGACTGCCTAGGATCTAATCTTTGCCTACTCTCCTCTTAAGTCTTAGCTCAAATACATCCTTTTCTGGAATCCTACCATGCCTTTCACATTCTTGATCAAGCTGGACGACAGCTATTTTACATCTCCGCCCTTCTGCCCCATCAGATTAGAAATACCTTGAGGTCAGGAACCAGGCTGATCTATGACATTGCCCAGCGCAAAGGCCAAACAGAAGGCTTCAGAATATGAATCCAGGCAGTGTGACTCCAGAACCATCACTCTTAATCACTGTCCTTGGGTTACTAGGTAGACGACAATGTCATTAATTTCGAAGGAGAAACAGGAGAATCAAATAGAAGCACAGGGAAATTAAAGGGAAATATGGGTTTAGTTTTGGACACATTAATTTCAAGGTGACCGTAAATCACACAGGTAAATGATCTAATTGGCAGAGATCTGTCCTATACATCTCTATAGCCATAATACCTAGTAAGGGATATGCTGAATTAATTATAGGAGCAAACCATTCCTCTGTTCAGAAGCTCTGATGGCTTTTATGTCACCTAAAGTTCAAACTCACAGATGAATCCAAGCTTTCTAACTGTATCTTTTACTACCCTCCTAATTTGTGTCTGTCCCATCTTTTTTCTTCCTGCCCAAATGCCTTATTAAGTACTTGTCCATTCATTTTCTACCTTCAAGATCTACCTTGTTAAATAATTACCTCACCATATAGACTCTACAATGTTCACAATTTATGAGGGCTATGAAAGATCCAGAAAGTTCTTCCAGAATCAAAGAAAACATTATGCTGTGTCCTATAGTTTTAGCATTAAGACCATTATAATTTTTAAGCACATTAATCCATGAATACTCTAGGTCATCTATGTAGTCCATACATATTAATAAGCAGTGAGTCCCAGTCCAAAGGAATTGCCCTTTCCCCCCTTAGGGGGAAAAAATTCTCTGTTTGACAAATCAGAAGCTGGTAAATGACTGAACTAGAGAATGACCTCATCATGTGTAAATAACAGACCATCTTATGAAGACAATACAGTTACAAATTACTAGCCCTAATTCCCCTCTTTTCAAATCTCCACTTATAAGTTAAAAAAGAGAAAAGAAGGAAAGTTTCAAAGGACCCACATTTCAAATCCTCATCAGAATCCCTGCTCCCATCCCCACTAGAAAACAAAAATAATAAAAATAAAAATCTGGCCAGGCGCGGTGGCTCACACCTATAATCCCAGCACTTTGGGAGGTTGAGGCAAAAAGCTTATTGAAGGCCAGGAGTTTGAGACCAGCGTGGGCAACATGGCGAGACCCCATTTCTATAAAAAAAAATAGAAAAGTTAGTCAGCATGGTGGCCTGTTTGTATAGTCCCAGCTACTTGGGAGGCTGAGGCAGGAGGATCCCTTGAGCCCAGGAGCTCGAGGCTGCAGTGAGCTACAATAGAGTCACTGCACTCCAGCCTGGGTGATAGACAGACATGGTGTCTCTAAAAAAATTAAAAAATAAAAATAAAATCTTTACACAGTCCACAAAACAAGAAAAATGAATTTTCAAATTGGCAAGCCCAAAGCTGTTTCAATGCTAACGTCAAACTAGCAGGGGAGAAAGGACTTTGCTTGAATAAATTAATTGGCTATGGGAGAAGTGGGTAAAAGGAAACTAAGCTTCAGTAAGTGCAAATGATTGAGACTGAGGGGACTGAAATGGCCTAGGGTACAGGTCCACTGAAAACAGTGCCAAGAAATAAAACCATCTGTTTAAGAGCTGGGAAACAAGACAGGTTAGCAGGAAGACAATTTCCTATATTATCAGTATCTTAATTTTCAGGCAGAGGGAAATAGAAGAGGTATACTTCATATGCATAAACATGTTCATTCTACACTAGTGTCCAGAACTCTAGAAATTTTTCAATTCATCCTTTCTCCCCTTCTCCAGCAAGTAATGTCCTTTGACCAGCAGCTGGGAAGTCTCATTTTAAGTGATTAGCATTCCTCTGACATTCTAAGAGGTTGGACTATTTGTTTCCATAGAAACAGCTTTGTCAGCTAACACAGGATCTAGGCCAAGAAAAGTGAAAAGAACTTACATTATGCAAACTGGAAAAACCTTGTCTACTGTCCTCTTAGCTTCTCTTCTCTGGTTTTTCACAAAACTCAGGCTAACTTCCTTACTCTGCAAAACAGAAAAATAAGACGATTAATCAAGTGTAAATGTCAACAGTGTTTTCAAAGGGGAGAAGAGGGAAGAGAAAGCTTCATTTAATATAACCAGGATTTCTTAGTATGAAGTCATAAAAATGCACCACCACCACTGCCACCCCCTAGTCTGTAATGCACATCAATTAAAATCAATGTTGCTGTATATTAGTGTTATAGGGAATGTCAAATGGTACAGTTGTATTAGAATCAGTCAGGCAATTCCTCAACAGGCTAACACAGAGTTACCATATGTGCCAGCAACTCCACTCCTAGATATACACCAAGGGAAATGAAAACATTCATCTATACATACACACAAAATAAAAAACTATACAATAAATATTCACAGCAGCCTTATTCATAATAGCCAAAAGCGGAAAAAATCCAAAATGTCCATCAACTGATCAATAGATAAAAAGTTATATAACTATATGTGAAACATTACTGGGTAATAAAAAGAAATGAAGTACTGATACATGCTACAACATAGGTAAACCTTGAAAACAGAAGTTAAAGAAGCCAGTCACAAAGGACCACATACTGTATGATTCCACTTATGAAATGTCCATAAATCTATAGAGATGGAAAGTAGATTACTGATTGTCTAGGATTAGGAGTGGGTGGGTAGGAGAATTGTGGCCAAGGCATGCAGTTTCTTTTGGAGGATGATGTAAATTGATTGTGGTGATAGTTGTACAACTCTGAATATACTAAAAGCCATTGAATTTGCACACTTGAAATGGATGAATTCTATGCTATGTGAATTATATATCAAGAAAGCTGTTTAAAAAACCATGAAATATTACTACAAACAATAAAATGGCTAAAATTAAAAAGACTGATAATACTAAGCATTGGAAAGAACATGGAGAAAGTGAAACCCTCATACAATATTGGTAAGAAGGTAAAATAGTAGAGTTTGTTTGGCAGTTTCTTAAAAAGTTAAACATAACTTTACTATAATGCCCAGCAATTCCACATAAGAGAAATAAAAGCATATTTTTATTTGTAAAAATCACTAAGATTTATATAGAATATGCAAAGGAGCATTATTAATAATAGATAAAAACTGGACACTATCCTTCAGCTGGTGAATAAATAAAATATGGAATACTATTCAGCAAAAAAGGATGAACTACTGAAACATGCAACAACATGAATAGTCTCAAAAACACAATGCCAGACACAAAAGTAGGATTCCATTTATATAAAATTTCTAGAAAAGTCAAAACTTCGGGATGGGAACAGAGACTGCAAAAGGGCACGAGAGAATTTTTTCATGTGATAGAAGAGTTCTAAAATTAGATTTTAGTGATGTCTGCACAATGATATAAATTTACTAAAATAAACTGTGCCCATAAAATCTGAATTTTATGAAGTGTAAAATAATACAAAAATAAAGCTATTTTAAAAACTCATTAAATTGAACACCTCAAATCAGTAAACTTTAATGAAAGTTATACCTATTCAGCTGATTTTAAAAGAAAACAAAACTTTAAATTTTACACTTAAAATGACATCTTGCTGCATGTAAATTATACCTCAAAGAAACTGATTTTTTAAAAAGATCATTGCATATTCCAAAACAAGTCATACACTGACATCACATAAAAGACCCTATAACTCAATATATGTTTACCTCAATGTATAAATTCCAGTTTCCAGTAATGAATGGCCCATACATCCTCACAGAAAGAACTTAGGTATGTCCAAAACTAAGTAAACACAAGTCAAAACCGAAATGTATTTGGGCTAGTTGTGCAAGGAATTCACTTGGAAATTACCACTCAGTAAAAAGTGCACAATTTAAACAAAAATAAATAGACTGCCCAAGATTTAATCGAAAAACTCATTCTTACATTACAGAACTAAAAAACCTTTCTAATAAATATTTTAAAATTCTAAAAAACTGGCCGGGCGTGGTGGCTCATGCCTGTAATCCTAGCACTCTGGGAGGCCAAGGCGGGCGGATTGTTTGAGCTCAGGAGTTCGAGACCAGCCTGAGCAAGAGTGAGACCCCGCCTCTACTAAAATTAGAAAGAAATTAATTGGCCAACTAAAAATATATAGAAAAAATTAGCCAGGCATGGTGGCACATGCCTGTAGTCCCAGATACTCAGGAGACTGAGGCAGAAGGATCACTTGAGCCCAGGAGTTTGAGGCTGTGTGAGCTAGGCTGATGCCACAGCACTCACTCTAGCCCGGGCAAAAGAGTGAGACTCTGCCTCAAAAAAAAAAAAAAAAAAAAAAAAAAAAAAAAAAAAAATTCTAAAAAACTATGTATTTGAAGTAAACTGAACTTGTTCAACTCAACAGGCACAATACCAAAAAAAATGTTTTTAAAGCTATTTAAGCAGATTCATACAATTGACAAATCAAGCCCTTTAAATTAAAAGACCAAGTGTAAATGTCCTGGGTTTACTTTTTAATGGAATACCCTGACAAGTCCTATAATAAAGCACATTTCTAAAATTCCACGCAGCTCATGGTTTAGATTTCAGATAGAAGTACCTTCATTTATCATCCAGATAACTGCATTCCAAAGAAGGCACTGCTGTTCTCATACCTTTAAATCTAACTGTATTTAGAATGCACTATGCCAGATAAATTGTAAAAAATGGAAGCAAAATCTCTTTAACTAAAAAAATCTTCAGAGTAAAAATTCAATAAGATTTCAAAGAGGAGTACAGGTAACATATATTATAACTTAAAGTCACATAAGCCATCTGCCCTCACAGACAGAAAAAGAATGGTATGATCCCTGACACTCAATTCAGTTGGATATCAAAAAGGCAGTATCATTAGCTAAGACAATACATCTTTTTCAGATGTAAATTTGCAGAAATACAGCAGCATTTGCATTTCTGGCAAAAATGACATATAAAACACATCTGCAACTGAAAGATTTAGTTTACAAGTTCCTATATTCATCCCATGATTCTAGGCCACACAACTGCCTTGAGATAAAAATTAAAATAAGGTAACATGGACAAATGAGCTGAAAAAATACTGCTGCATTTACAATTTGCTAATCATCTATATCATAAAATATTCATTTACAAAATTTTTATCAAAGATTTATTTCCAAGCTGGATATCCACATGCAGAACAAAACTGGACCCTTATCACATGATCTACAGTACAAAAATCAACCCAAAATGGATTAAGACAAACATGAGATCAGAAACTGTAAAACAACTAGAAGAAAACATGGGGGGAAACCTACACAACATTGTCTGGGCAATGATTTTTTGGATTTGACCCCAAAAGTGCAGGCAACAAAAGCAAAAATAGACAAATGGGATTACATAATACTAAAAAGCTTCTGGGCCGGGCGCGGCGGCTCACGCCTGTAATCCTAGCACTCTGGGAGGCCGAGGCAGGCGGATCCTCCTGAGCTCAGGAGTTCGAGACCAGCCTGAGCAAGAGCAAGACCCCGTCTCTACCAAAAATAGAAAGAAATTAATCGGACAGGTAAAAATATATATAGAAAAAATTAGCCGGGCATGGTGGCGCATGCGTGTAGTCCCAGCTACTCGGGAGGCTGAGACAGTAGGATTGCTCGAGCCCAGGAGTTTGAGGTTGCTGTGAGCTAGGCTTTCGCCACGGCACTCGCCCCAGGCAAGAGAGTGAGACTCTGTCTCAAAAAAAAAAAAAACAAAAACAAATAAAAAGCTTCTGCACAGCAAAGGGAAGAACAGTGTCCTCAGACAACCTACTGACTGGGAGAAAATATTTCTAAGCCATACATCCAACAAGGGGTTAATATAAAAAATACAGTCATTCTTCCAGCATCCATGGGGCAACTGGTTCCAGGTCCTCTGCACATATCAAAATCTGCTTAAGTCCCTTATACAAAATGTTGTAGTATTGGCATATAACCTACACACATCCTTCCATATACTTTAAATCATCTCTGGATTACTTATAATACCTAATACAATGTAAAGCCTATGTAAACAGTTACGCTTCATTGGTTTTTAAATTTGTATTATTTTGTTGTTGCTGTTGTATTGTTAGTTTTCGATCCATGATTCGTTGAATTCGTGGACTCCAAACCCATGGATATAAAAGGCTGGTTGTGTGGAAGGAACTCAAACAACTCAATAGCAAGAAAACAAAAACCCAATTTGAAAGTGGGCAAGGGACCTGAATAAACATTTCTCAAAAGATATACAAATGGCCAACAGATATATGAAAAAATGCTCAATGTCATTAATCATTAGGGAAATGTAAATTAAAACCACAATGAGATAGCATCTCACATCTGTCAGAATGGCTATTGTCAAAAGACAAAAGAAAAATGTTGGCAAGGACGTGGAGAAACCCTGCACACTGTTGGTAGGAATGTAAATTAGTATAGCCATATGGAAAACTGTATGGAGGTTCCTCAAAAAACTAAAAACAGAATTACCACATGATCCAGCAATCTCATTTCTGGGTATTTACCCAAAAGATGTGAAATCAGTTGGCTGAAGAGATGTCTGCACTCCCATGTAGACTGCAGCACAATTCACAATACCCAAGTTACAAAATTAATCTAAGTGTCCATCAACAGATAAGTCGATAAAGAAAATATGGTATATATACACAGTGGAATACTATTTAGCCTTTAAAAAGAAAAAATCCATCATTTGCAACAACATGGATGGAACTGGAGAATGTTATGCTACAGAAAATAAGCCAGGCACAGAGAGACAAATACCACATGTTCTCATTTATATAAGCAATCTACAACAACTGAATTTGTAGAACAGAGAGTAGAATGGTGGTTACAGAGGCTGGAGGCTAGAGTGGGGAAAATGGAGAAATGATGGTCAAAGAATACAAAATTTAAAGAGAAAAATGATTGTTTTTGAGATCTATTACATTGCATGGTGAGTACAGTTAATAAAAGAGTATTATAGGCCGGGCGTGGTGGCTCACGCCTGTAATTCTAGCACTCTGGGAGGCCCAAGCAGGAGGATTGCTCGAGGTCAGGAGTCCGGGACCAGCCTGAGCAAGAGTGAGATCCTGTCTCTACTAAAAATAGAAAGAAATTATCTGGACAACTAAAAATATATAGAAAAAATTAGCCGGGCATGGTGGTGCATGCCTGTAGTCCCAGTTACTCGGGAGGCTGAGGCAGAAGAATCGCTTCGGCCCAGGAGTTTGAGGTTGCTGTGAGCTAGGCTGATGCCACAGCACTCTTGCATGGGCAACAGAGCAAGACTCAGTCTCAAACAAACGAAAAAAAAAAAAAAAACGAGAGTATTGTACATTTCAAAATTGCTAAGACAGTAATTTCCAAAAAAGTCTCACCACAAAAACTGTTAAGTATGTAAGGTGATGGGTATATTAACCAGATTGATTTAATTATTCCACTTTGTATTCATAAATCATAACATCACTTTGTATCCCATAAATATACATAATTATAAACTGTCAATTTCTAATCTTAAAACTATAGAGTATTAACAGCTATAAAAAAAATTCTTTTTTTCTTTAAGAGAACAGGTCTTGCTCAGTCACCCAGACTGCAGCGCAGTGGTGCAATCACAGCTCACTGTAGCCTTAAACTCCTTGGCTCAAGGGATCTGCCTGCCTCAGCCTCCTGAGTAGCTGGAATTACTGGTGCCCGCCACCTTGCCCAGCTGCTTTTTCAATTTTTTGTAGAGATGAGGTTTTACTATGTTCCCCAGGCTGGTCTCCAACTCCTGACCACTGCATCTGGCCAAAAAGATTTATTTCCAAATATCATCTTGGTTCCTCTGAAACATCTTTGGATGTCAGTGGTTCTCAAACGGGTGATTTTGCCTTCCATCTCTCCTTACCTCCAGAGAAATATGACAATGTCTAGATACAATTTTGAATGTCATGACTTGGTGGGGAGGGCATCTACTGAGAGGTCAGAGATGCTACTAAACATGCACAGGTCAACACCTCCACAACAAAGTATTACCCAGTCCAAAATGACCATAATGCCAAAGTTGAGAAACTCTGAATTAGACAAACACTGAAATATTAATATTGTCTAATGTAACTCAAAATCGAGGCATTCACTCATTTAACACATTTCTCACATGTACAAGACAAAACTTTGAATAGCCAATCTTCCTTGCTAATCACCTAAAAGGGGTATTTTAGCTTATTGTCTCAACTTTTTTAAGTACTGTTAGTTTTCTAATAAGTAATGAACACTGAGGCTGAAATTCTTAGATATCATTTAATCCACTGTTTTCCAAAACATTCAGGAAGGGACTTCAAGGGTCATCTTGAGAGTGAAGGAAGATAAGAGCAGAGGCTCACTTTTATTTTTTATCCTTTATCTTTTTAAAGCTCAAGAAAAAAAAAGTTCTGCTGATTTAAATGTTTAAAAAAACCCAAAACTCTCATGTAATGTATTCATGATAAAGAAAGGTCCAGAAAATTTAAATCATGTGCCAAGATTATACAAATACTTAATGGCAGAGATCAAAAAACCAAGAAATTCAATAAGGTTATGATTATCAACAGAATAGTAACAAAGCAAATGAATAAAAACTACTGCTAAATAAATTTCTTTGTATATTGAGGCCTGAGTAACAAAGCAAACACTTTCAGTAATATATCCCAATACATGATACATTTCTCCACCATCGGTAGTTTATAATCTGGCTGGAAAGACAAAACATGCATATAAAATGATAGTTACATTAAGTGTGGCCCAAACAAGACTAAAAAAAGTTATAGCCAAAACATATTTAATGATCACAGTTAATATTATTTACTGATTCTGTGTACTCAACATTGTGCTATGTACTTTAAATATAGTTAATCCTCAAACAGTTCCACAAATTTAAGTACTATTGTTATCCCCAATGACAAGTGAGGAGAGAGGTTTAAAAAACCAAAGTGGGCCAGCACTTTGGGATGCCGAGGCAGGAGGATCACTTGAGGCTAAAGTTCGAGACCAGCCTGGGCAACATAGTGACCCCTGTCTCTACAAAAAATAAAAAATTAGCCAGGCATGGTAGTACTCGCCTATAGTCCTAGCTACTCAGGAGGCTGAGCCAGAAGGGTTGCTTGAGCTCTGAAGTTCAAGTTTACAGTGAGCTATGATTATGCCACTGAGCTCCAGCCTGGGTGACAGAGAGTGACTCTGTCTCTAAAAAAAGAGAGAGAGAGAACAAAATCTTTGGCCCAAAGGGCACTTCAAAATAAACATCCAGCAATTATCGCCAGGCTCTGTAGCCTGTAGTCCCAGCTACTCTGGAGGCTGAAGTGGGAGGATCACTTGAGTCCAGGAGTTCGAGGCTGTAGTACATTATGATTGTGCCTGTAAATAGCCACTACACTCGAGTGGGAAATACAGTGAGACTCCGTCTCTAAAGAAAATAATAAAACAAAAGGATTTAATTATCCCTATTTTACAGAGTACAAAAGCAGGATAATTAGTTAAATGTTTTGAGTAAGCAGTGATGGAGGTAGCAGCAGTAGAAGCAAAAGTGTCAGCACTACTTGCCAGGCACAGTGCCAAGAACTTCCCATATATTATTTCATTTAATCCTTTCAACTCCTCAAAGCTATCCTCAATTGACAGATGAGAAAACAAGTAGGGCCAAGAATAGTGGCACCTGCCTGTAATCCCATGTGTAGTCTGGGGACTCTCTTAAGCCCAGGAGTTAGAGACCAGTCAGGGCAACATGGTGAGACCCCAGCAAAAAAAAGGAAAAAACAAAATTAGGGCGAATTTAAGTTGTTTCTCAAGGTCAGAAATCTAAGTGGCAGAGCCAAGTGGTATGAACCAAGTCTGTATGACTTCAGAATAGAAGCTCTTAACTCTTACCATTATTTTTATTTAGTCTTACCCAATATCAAGAGAAGAGAAAGCTAAAAATTTCGATTGGTCATTAAGATTCTTAGTTTAGTGTTTTGAAGGGTTCCTTCATAAGATTTTCTTTCGCTTCTCCAAAGAGATTCTCTCTTTTTTTTTTTTTTTTTTTT